>OY855913.1:9503200-9795700 GCA_963693305.1 Meandrina meandrites
TGCCATCAGGGTATCTTGAAGATGCTGGTGAGGTGAGAAACAGCACTTTGTGCAACATGTCAATTTGTGTTCATTCAGGATCTCGAGTTCTACTTAGCAAGCAACGAGCCCAAACTTTCTATGAGTAAGCAGACAACAAGTGCAAACTTTGACTATCACCCTCTCATAAGAAACAAGCTAAGGCTGACTTGTCTAATAATTGTTTTTAAACAGTTTAAAGGGTAATAGAGTGTAAAACCTACAATTTTAAGCCAAACATTAAGTAACAGTAAATTCCCCATTCAAAATGCAGACTTAATGATTGTTTTCTGTCTTTAAATAGACAAAATGGGAGAGCCAATGTGTCTACTAGTTACTGACACCTTTTTCAATTTAGAATTTGTGTAATAAATATCTTTTTAAGCAAGCTTGCTTGGTTAATAGGACACGATATAATAACGTATGATAATTTTATTCTTTTCAATAGAATGGCAGGCAAGGAAGATTTAAAGACTTGATTAGTCCAGAATATAGAAAAACTTCATTTCTATTATGGTTCATTTGGTTAGTAATAATTATATGTGAAATGATTAAACAATCAAAGAAGTGGTAATAATATTCCAAGAATAAACAAGCATAGTTTCGACTGACGGAGATTAAGGTGGATTATGAATGACAACTTGAAAAAATGGCCATTTTTTTCCAAGATGTGTGGCTTGTGGCTTATCTCCTTTAATACAACATGCAATATTGCAACATTTTTTTGTGTACAGGTTCTGGCCAAACTGCAGAGATGTGTAGTGTGTAATATTGAAACATTTTTGTTTTGTTATTCCTTTGGCTAACCTTGTAGTTCTTGTCACATCAGTCACCACTTGTCTTTTCAGGCTTAATTTGGCTTTTACATATTACGGAATAGTCTTAATGACTACAGAGATGTATCAAAGTCTAAATGAAAATGGTGGAAGTTGTAAAGGTACGTGGGGAGGTACTCACATATACACGTTAAGTCTGCTTTCATGTCTAGAGGCAGGCCATAGCTTATCCCTGGTTTAGTAGCATGAAGCAACTAGGAGTGTTCTACTCCCCACTGGATGAGATGCTAGTCCATCGCAGGGTTACCCCCAGCAGTAAATTCACCGGTACCCATTTATACACCTGGGTGGAGAGAGGCACTATGAGAATACCATTTCTTGCCCAAAAACACAACACAGTGACCCGGCCAGGGCTCGAACCCAGACCACTTGATCTGGAGTCCAGCACACTATCCATTAAGCCACCACACCTTGCACTCCCATAATATACAAGCTACATGTATATGGGTAGCTGCCACTGTGGAGGGTTTGGTTCTCAAGCAGATCAGTCAGAATAGCATAGAGAAATCAAAGAGTTCCTGTCTAGAATGAGGTGTCATTTTCTTGGAAACTGATCAGTGGTGTGAAAAATTTAGTCATGCTTGAGTTTAGAAACTTAGAAAGAAGCTAAAACAAATGTAAATAGAAATCATTGTCAGTGACAACTTTGAACGCAACTGACTGCGAAAGTGATAAAGTTTCTGGAGAAAAGCAAATGTGGCTTTAGGGTAGAGATTTTTGGTATCAAGTAGTCTGGCGTAGGGTTGGTCTAAAATAGAGTTAGGGTTTCAGAGTCCCAGCAGCAACAAATCCCTCCACCCCCCCCCCCCCCCCCACCCCCTCCAAAAATTTATCAACTTCTAATTCATTATAAAGCTTTCTATTAGAACAAAATTGCGGATATGTTTTTTTCGTTGCAGTTGGCGGTAATGAAGCAAAGAACCCTGACTGCGGATGTCAGCTTCTTACTTTTCACGACTACACAGATATGATGTGGACAACACTTGCTGAGTTTCCAGGTACAGTTATGCAGTAAGACTGTTGTCTTAAATTCATCTATTCTACGGAAAACAGCAAGACTCCTCAGCGTTGGCATTTATGAGTAACAGTTTCGCCAAAACTGAACAAATCGTGACCTAGCCTTTTGTATGTTGTTAATAATGGGAAATGGGCTTTTCTTTTTTCATTTGCTTTCAAGAACATTTCTTGACTAATCTTTTTTCGTTCTTTTTGCAGCTATCATTGTGACGATGTTTTGTATAGAAAGACTTGGTAGAAAGAAAACAATGGCGGTACAATTCCTTTTAACTGCTCTGTGTTACTTTCTTCTATTTATTTGTTCAGGAAGGTAAGACATACAAATAGACTATTGCAACTGTTTTGCTTCGCAGAAAATAAACAACACCAAAAATCAGCTCTAAACTAACACTGTTTTGTTAAGTTTGTTAGTTTTAGGATTTTGGTCATCAGAAAATAGGGGCGTGCTGATTAAAATATAATTAATTTCGTTGTATTAATCTAGTTGTCTACTTTCTTTCAGAACGATGATGACGATTTTTATTTTTGGGGTCAGAGGATTTATATCGGGAGCTTTTCAAGGTTTCTATGTTTACACACCAGAGGTAATTCAAAGTACAGGGCAACTGTGATATAACGACCCGCCGGATTCGACAACCCCCGCGGATATAATGAATCCCCTACGAATATAACAAACCATGGCATCGATGCAACGGACCTTAGGTATATGACGAGCCGTGAAGATGTACCAGAATCCTACGGATATATTGAACCCCACGGATGTGACGAATCCCACGGATTTAACGAACCTCACCAACATTTTGCACGTTTTACTCATGAGACCTAAGGATATAGTGAGCCACTCTTGTAATAATCGTTTTGTGAACAAATCCCAACCGCATCGGCTGCTAATGCAATGACCCTATATCTGACTGGTCAGCGCTTTTGACCTTGCCCAAGTTGAACCAAAGCCGGCTTGAAACGCAAAGCAAAAGGAATCACGTAACGCGCTTTGAGAGCAACTAGATGTTAGGAAACAGGCTTTGGTAATTATTAACTTTTGGCGTTTGATTTTGATTACAGGTTTATCCCACGGTAGTTCGTGCTCTAGGACTTGGTTGCTGCAGTGCAGTGGCACGTATTGGAGCTATGATAACACCCTTTGTATCGCAGGTACCGTATGGACTTTGAATTGAACACGAGCGTATTTTTGACACAGTTCGCTCTATGAGCTTCCAGGACACCCATTCACGAAAGAACGTAGTTCTGCTTTAATAAAGGGCTGATATACTCCATGTAGCTACCATAGACCGTTAGTTCCTTTAGTTCAGCTTTGAAGTCACAGAAAAGTAACCTATTGGCTAGCTAGCTAGCTGTTTATGTTTAAGTTTTAGTTGGAATAGTTGAATAACCAAAAAACATGGTGGACTTCATGCGAGCGCGCAAGTTTCCAAGTTTTCATCAATTTTGCAGTAATGCTAGAGAGTGACTCAAATTCAAAAGTGAAGTAGAAAGTTAAGTGTTGAATAAGTTTCCAAGAGGTACGATCCTGCTAGGTGTAAAACAGAGTTTCTTTGTATTTTTCAGGTGCTACTCAGGGTATCATTACGTCTGGCGTTAGGTGTTTATGGAGTGATGTCCTTAATCTGTGTTGTGTGCACTCTTTTGCTACCTATTGAAACTAAAGGGCGACCTATGGTGGTAAGAATGCGCGATTCTTTTATCCTGGCTGTTGTTGTTGCAGCTGCTGCGGCTGCTACTACAATGCCAGTGAGAAACTTAAACCGAAAAATAGCTCATGTGCTTGTAAGTAAAAATCATATTCACAAAAGACAAAAATAATTTGAGACTCGAAGCCATGATTCCATTCCAGTTCACAATCGTTTACCAGTGCGATGCTCTGCCGAATACCGAGTTCTATCCATATCGACACAGGCCCTCGCATCAAATTAGAGCACGATTTGACGCGTATTTCAAATTCAAAATGGCCGCCACAAAATAAAAGACCGGCTGCATCGTCTTCTTATTTAGTCATGCGTGGACCCCTGTGTACCGATTTGAGATGAGAATGTTTTTGTACATAAATATACATATTAAATTATTTAATTCTTTGAGTTACCAATCATGTCTTTGTGTTCTCCTTTTTTAGGAAACGTTACACTAAGAGGACTTTTGGGAACAGTGGAATTTTTTATTTTTGTAATAATTTAACCATAAAACTGTAAGATTTTGTATTTCCTCTATACTGGATATGGGCAGGAAATTATTGTTATTGTTATTGCTATTTTTTGTTTTGTTTTGTCATTGGTTTTTAATTCTGTATAACCATCCGTCTTTGATAACCATTGTTTTAAAAGTATATTTTTCATAACGCAGTTACGCGTAAGTTTGATATTAACAATGTATTATATTTGTGTAGAACAGGACTGAAGTGTCTTGTATTTGACAAATTCTCTAATACTGCGGTGTATTTTTTTTTTGCTTGTAACATATTTTTCTTTAAATTACTTTTACCGTGCAAGTGTTTTGCTAAGTCTATTGCAGTCAGGGTCATGAAAAGACAAGTTAGAAAATTATAAGTAAGAAAGTTATTATTTTCATTAAACGTGTAGACCACGAGTTTTGTTTTTCCACTTCACGGACCCTGAGAAAAATTAGGAACTTCTCGTAGTAGTCTCGTAGTCTAATGCGACGAAAAACAATATTAAGATATTCTAGAACACGGAACTTAAAGTTGTATTTAAAGCCAGAATTCAACCGCAATTGTGAGTTATATAAATGAATAAGTAAAATGCACATTCATCTAAGTTATATACTGTACAGTTAATTTTTGGTGCACGAATTGTACCGTTCAATTCATTTGGAAATTTTACTGAATTACTTGACGTGGGCTTATCCTATGTTTGAACTGTTAATATCTGAAATGACAAAGAATTGGGAAGAAATAAAATGTTGTAAATAAAATGCCTCTCTGTGGGGTGTATCCTCTGACGTGAAATTTGTCCATCTATACGGCAGGGTGTTGAAGGCGCTACGTCACAACATACAGTGCAGAAGACTATAGAAAACCCCCTCAATTCCCCACCACCACAACCCCCCCCCCCCCCCCTCTCTTTACCCCCGCCCCAAATATCGGAAGCCCATCGGTTTAGCTCGAACGATAAAAATGAAGGACAAAAAGAAAAAACAGACGTTTGTCATTACGATATGTTAAGAGTCGGATTTAGAGGCTGCGTTTGAATTTTTTCAGGCACAAAATCCCTTCCAACCTGGCTTCACGTCTCTTCTTCCTATCTGATAAAAACACCTTTTAGCCCTGAGTCAGAAGTCATTTGTATTTGGGCCACTTGCTGCACTGCAAAATGTAACATCAACCTGTAATGTAACAACTTTTGACACAAAATGTAAGAGCTCCTGTCTCTGGCACCTCTATTTTCATTCGCCCGCTGTAAACACTGCCTCTATTGTTATTCAGAGTGAGGGGCATTGTTATGACCTGTTATCTATTGGGGAGGGGGTAGGGTGAGTGGGTGGGCATTGTACAATATTTTGTGACATCATTTATATATATATTTTTGGAGAGGATTGCTAAACTCACGGCTCAATTCGCTCTTCCCTATCTACACTGACTGCCTTCTCCCCCCTGAATGCTATACGCACACCTGGGTTCAGACCTGACACAAGCCCACTCTCTTATGAGCGACGAAGAACGGGCTTTGAAAAAGTCCAAGGCGTGTGAGCATAGTGTATTTATCATAACGCTGTTGTAGGTTGTTGTTATGAGTGTATATTATTCGCTTCAACCAGTCGCTGCCTTGACTACTCACTGATAAATGAGATGGCGTACTAAAAGACATTATTTCGTGAAGAGAATTGCAGATGGACGCCTCTCCATTCATTATTTTATTTGGGATTTAGTGTGAGTACTTATTGCGTTCGACGATAGGAGAACGCAACCCTAATCTTGTCTAGCTAAAAAAAAATTCGTTTAGACGCACCGAATTTGCCTCGCTTTCGTTTGGACACACACTTGCCTCGCTTTCGTTATTGGCCCCGGTTTGACGATCTTACTCGAGTGGCGTCAGTGATACCTTCCATGGATTTCGATCATGTTAACATTGTCCACAGAGCGAGGGACTACCACAAGAGACTTTTCCTTGAGGCTTGGCACTCTGGGCGAGACTCCAACGCGGGCAATGAGCGTATTGACATACCAGTAGTTTGCAAGTGTTTCGCGTGATTCGATCTTGCGCAACAATAGTTTGTGACGTTTGCTATCGAAGCACGCGCCAAATAACGTCTCCTGCATCGGGAAAATAACAGTTTTTCACGCAAGGCAAGTTACAACAAGCACGTTGTTCTTCAATGGCGGGCATGCCGAACGCACTACATAATCTACGATTACTCCTAGTAATTAATCGTAATAAATTATTTTCTATAGCGCTTTGTGATGTCACCAATAAATTAAACGATTCAAACATTTTCATGCCAAGTCCTCATACAAAGTGACTGTAATCTCTCAAGAGCGAAAACGTTCATTTCCTTAATTTACCAAGCGGAAAGATAACTCAAGTGGGTTTAGCCCTGGCGTTACTGTTGTTATTCGCATTTCTGATTTTGCTCGCCGTATGGTGGTTTTGGCCTCGTTTATCCAGGAAGGTAAGTCGCCGTCCTTCCCTTTTACAACATATAAAAAGTCAATAAAGGGAACCTCCACTCTTGCGACAAGTTTAAAGTTGACGTTAAATTGTTTGAAATGATGCCTTATTTCCAAATTTTTTTTACACGACAAGGGAGAAATAACATTTAATAGTAACAATAAATGGAAAAGTTTATGGCCCTTAAATTTCCCCCGCGCCGCCATTTTGGATTTTATGACGTGTAATGGTTGCCCAATTGTTTCATCCAAAAGACCCTCTGCTTCCAAACAATAGTGGCAACCATTAGACGCAATAAAATCCAACATGGCGGCCCGCGGGAAATTGAAAGCAATAAACTTTTCCATTTACTGTTACTATTAAATGTTATTTCTCCCTTGACCTGTAAAATTGGGAATTTAGACATTGTTTCAAACAATTCAGCGTCAACTTGTTGTAAGAGTGGAGGTTCCCTCGAATATATGGAAAGGATTTAAACATTATTTCTACGTAAGATTTTAAAAATGTGTTCTCTCGAGTTCGACTTCGTTATATTCTTAGAATTGGTCCGAAATAAGCTTCTCTCCAAAATGCATACATTTTTTTCTGCCCCATCCTTTGAAAATAGACGTTCCCATTCGCCAATAATAATGATTGCGTTCGACGAAGGAGAACGCATACGATTCAAGTCCTTTTAAACATTTTTTCTACTGCGGCCAGAATACATGAAAGACTGAAGTGTGTTGAAAATAAAGATGACAAAGTAAAGCTCTGAGCTCTGGCTTAACCACTGTTTAACACTGCCCAACTCGTTTCAAACTTTCTCTTCTAAAATAAAACAAAGCCCCTTAAACATATATAATTCGTGGTCGTAATAACAAAGTGATTTAGTATACGAAAAAGGTAATTAAACCTTCTTTATTATAGAACATTGCGCACACTCTTTTTGTGGCCGAGAACTGGGCGCGCTGGCTGAGAACGAATTCAGATTACTGCGGTTCGTCTGAGGTAAGAAATACAAGTTTACGTCTTTTGTGGTCGAGAACTGGGCCCCATACTGGAAACACAAATATTTGCCAGTTTGGATTTTGCTTATTCGCACGCAGCCACTTTGGATTAGATGACGTCACATGAAAGAAAATGCAGCTGAACTCTAAAACAGGGCAAGGGTTTCAGAGTTCCACCGGCACACCCCCACTTAGTACCCACACCGACCCCCACCCTGAGCGCTTCCTCTTTAAGAATTTTCCAGTTGCGGTTCGTTATTAGGGAGCTTAAGCAATGACGACGGCGACGCCGAGGACAACGCCTGGTGAAAAATGAATTTATATTTTACTCGAGAATCTCGCGATTATCCAGATGTATTCAGTGTAACTATCGGTTTAAGAACTGGCCCTAACTGAATATGTGAAGAGAACATTCAACTCCAAAAAGAAAAATCAAAATTAACCGTCGTGGCTCGCGTTGTCCAGAATACGCAGAACTCGGTCATTTCACGTTGTTGTTTTGCAGAGAACGGCCAAGAAATGTACCAAGATTCAAAACGCACATGCAGAGCTATTGTTCTGCTCATTAAATCTTTTGTTTGGTGACGTTCTCGTTGCCGTTGCCGTCGTAGTTTGCTAAAGCTCCCTAATTGTCGTTATTCTACCGACTTCAGAAAAACCGATTTCATAAAATCTTTGACCTGGGTTTCTGGACCATTTAATATAGTTTCTTTGAAGAGGATTGCTAAACCCACGGCATTACTTGCTCCCCCCCCCCCCACCTCCCATCTCTACTGACTGCCTTCTCCCCCTGGTCAAAAGTCGACTCTCTCATGAGCGACGAAAACGGGGTTTGAAGGCGGGTTGGGCGTAGTGCAATTATCATAACGTCCCTGCCTCGATTACTCAATTCATAAATGAGATGGCATACTAAAGACATTATTTCATGAAGAGTATTGCAGATGGATGCCTCTGCATTTAACTATTTTATTTGGGATTTACTTAACAATATTTCAATCTACCAATCTATAAAAATTGTCTATCAATTTGTTAGTGGATCTTCTAACACGTGGAATTTCACAGTTACAAGAAGTTGTGACAGTTTATTTAGCAATATACATCGCTTTCACGTGAACTCGACTAATTAAACTGTAGGATTTGGTGTTTTCAACTATTGTCCTGTTACTATGATTTTCAGTTGAGTAAGGCATGGGGGAAGTTTGGTGACGAGGTTCTGACGTTAAAACTAAGTCGTTGCCACGAGTAACCGGCTTAGTATCCATTGGTAACATATGCGTCACATGCCATAAAAGCCTGCCAAATCATGGAACGGCTGAGTTTCACAAGTTACTATTGTAAACCGAGGCAGTTGCCCATGGTAACAACGTAGTTTTAACGTCAAAACTTTGTCCCCAAACTTCCTTCATGCCTTACTCAACTGATAATGTCGATAATCGTAGTAAGGGAGACTGTTTCGGGGCACTAATGGCATTTTATCATTTTCTATGATTTACCACAAAACAGCTAAATTTGAGCCCTTTTTACGATACTGTTGTGGGCACTAATATACATGCACATATACATTATAGTTACAAAATACAAATAAATAACAGTGACAAACACTACCAACAAAATTTGATGGTTTTAAGGGTCTTAACATAAGAGCAAAGCAAAAGAAGATTCGTGATAATTAAGACGGCAAATGCATGAATACAGTTCACAGCAATGATTTTTTTTTTTAACAATAAGTTATCATTCAGTGTTCATATTAATATTAAACGGCTAAACAAGGAGCTTTTACTCTTATTAGAATTTTGTTCTATTAAATAAGAAAAACTGATCCATATTCCAGTCTCTTACCGACCACATAGTAACGAATGGTCTTTGCAACAACGGAATCATTGATGCCTTTAAGAATTGACTTTAAGAACTACTTTTAATCACAGGTTTAAAAATATTTAGAAAAGACAAGACAAGAAAAAAATCGTGACTGAAGCACGCGTGCTACCCTTCCTTGTGGCCGTTGGCCGTTATTTGAATCACCTTCCAAAACTTCCCTTTCAAAGAAGCATTCCGTGACAAAAACAGTTGTGTGACAATCAAGATTACGCCAAGCACATACTGAAACAAATCCATTGAGAGATTTAGAATGAGAGGGGCTTAACGCTGCAGACTTGTTTCAACTTGTTACCAGTCCCTAGTAGTTTGTGAAAATCACAGAGCCCTGGGAATAACGACGAATGGTGAGTGGTATCTCGTGAAGAACACCTTGTCCTTGATACAGTGCAGACTAAAATCTCTTCCATGATGCAATGGAAGAAAGAGTAGGAACACATGTACGAAAGCAATGCAGTTGAAAGTGCCAATCTAATATGACACTTTCTAATTTAGAAGCGTTTGTTTTTCTGTACAATAACTTTGTGGCTGTGCAGTACTATATTAATTTATACTGACATTCTAATAGACCCTTAAAGTGCCTATGAAGTGAAAATTGTTTTTGTTTAGTTATAATATTCACCTTTCGAAAAACACGATTCCAAAGTTTGAAACGTCTAGCTTTAAAACTAACGATTTTACAAGCGCTCAAAGTTGTGCTATTTTACCCTCAAAAATGGTCAGGGGAATGGGTCGAGTTTAATCCAAAAATACCAGGCCGTGACGTCACTTTGGTGCCTCACATTTGTTTACACAGTCAGAGTTTCTTGTATCCAATGAGTATTTTCAGTACGAAAAGATGTCGAGCGATACAGAAATGAGCAAAATTTCAGAAATATCTAGCAGCACCGAAGAAGAAGAAACCAGTGAGCGAGAGGAGGAAGACGTCGGCACCAAAGTGACGTCAGAGGTTATTATCACGTGGTATTTTGACCGCGCGATTCAAAGACCATTTTTGAGGTCATAATGGCACAACTTTGAGCGCTTATAAAATCGTTAGTTTTTAAGCTAGACGTTTCAAACTTTGGAATCTTGTTTTTCAAAAGGTAAATATTATAACTAGACAAAAACAATTTTCACTTCATAGGCACTTTAAGACAATGCGTGGAATTACAACTTTGCTTGAAAAAGAGAGTGAACGGTGTATAATCAATGAATTTAGTTAAATTAACAGCTACGTAGGTTTTTAAATCTAAACAATCAACTTAGTGTAAATTTTGTAAGTTCCAATATGAGGTAGTGTTATTAAAAAGATTCTTGTGACAACATTCCTTAATTACTTAATTGCATTAATGACAACTTAAAAATTATATCTGTCATTTATATAAGTATTACACACCTTTCATTATAAAGAAAAAATTCTTTACTTTACCTATCTTTACCTTTCTATTTCTTTCATTAGGACGGTTTTTGTTCACGCTGAAGAATGTGTTATACACCCTAAAAGTCTGTGTTTTGATAAACAATTTTGACACTTTCTTGTATTTATACCTTCGAATATCGATTCAATAATTTTCAACCAAGTGCCATGCATCACCAACGACTTTTTAGTCTACCCATGTACCTTTCTTTATATCTTACTTTTAAGTATTACAGTAACAGACTATGCAACTCACATGTATAGAATTGCAGGTAAATAATTACCTGTCAGTATGTACCATGCTCGAGTTTTATATCACTGAGTTTTAAGTTTTAAAGCACTTCTGGTAGTGATCCTACTTTAGAGGAATTGACCAAGCCCAACATTTTCAGCCAAGAAGTTTATAAGCCATACAACATAATCTTTCTGGTGATATAAAGTAGATGAATAGAAATGAATGGTGGGTGATTTAGAGTGTGAATGAATGAGGAGGCTGTATGTTTACACCAGGTTTCTAACTGGACAGAGGGAGGAAATTCCCTGAGTGCTTTTGTAAAGATTCGTCTGAACATGTATGCATTTTCATCTGACTGGGTGGACTGGAAATGGTAATTTTTCAGTGGAGGGCAGGCAAATTTCGTTCACACTTTGGTATTGGCTTTTTGAACGATACCACGCCACTTACCATTTGGCACATGTGCACAATTTGAGGCAACAAAGACCTCTTTCCCACTTTCCCTAGCATTTGACAGCCTGGAAGAAGCAACAGTGCATTATAAACTATCAACTTCTAACTTTGTACAATCTTGCCATGAAAAAAACCTGTAAATTCTACATATATCTTTATCTAAAAAGATGTTATAAGTTAGATGTACGTTTAATAATATTATCATTATTTATAGAAATAGTTTATACATTCTGGACAGTCTTCAGCTGGGGTCTAATCCTCCACCAGGAGGAGTGGCGTCCGGTGTGTGCCTCTGAAATTATGATAAACCAAAACAATCACTACATACATGTACATTTAAGATTATAACTACAGACAAAGACAGTTACGATAACTACTGATAGAATAGGCTAGACTACAAGCAGTCCCTATTTATTTTCACAGTCTGTCGAGCATGAAGCCGAAAAAAAATGTCCACGCAAAAATTGGGGATGAGGCGAGGCACAAAAACATTTTTTTCACTTCATGGTCAACGGACTGTGAAAATAAATAGGGGCTGCTTATAGTCTGAGAATAGACTGGTGATGCAAACAAAGTAATTAAAAAGTGATAATAATAATAATAATAATAATAATAATAATAATAATAATAATGATGATGATGATGATGATGATGATGATAATAATAATAATAATAATAAGCGAATTAGGAAGCCATTTTGTTTCTCTCAGCCTGCTCAGAGGTGAATAGTACTTTGCTAATCACCTCCAAGTTAACCAATCTGAACGAGCAAAAAGCACTATTCACTTGTGTGGTACATACTATTACTAATGATAATTAACTTTATTACTGTGTCAAATTACTGTAGCTGAGGGAATCGGTCCCCTCCACTTATTGAGAACACCTATATTACAATACTACTAATTAAAATTATTTTAGGGTAAGAGAGAGGGGTGGGGTGCACAAAGGAGGTTTTTTCTTGGATATGTGTGGGGAGAGGGGTATGAAGCTTGTCCAGCATTTTCTGAAGTTGTCAGTTCAAGGCACTTTGAACACAAGGTTTGGGCATAAATAAACATAATTGTGAATTTCTGACAATTCTTCCTCAGCCGTTTTGGCTTAAATACACCCCGGTGTGAGATAAATTGTAAACCAGTAAAAAAAGTATGAATGAAAGCCAGTTAGCCAGGAAGATTGAAAGAAAATTAGATTCTGAAAGATTTGAGGTTACAGTTTAAAAAATTGTGAAACGACTTAGAAAAAAGTTCACCTTTTGGAAACTGAAATATGAAAGTGAAGTCTGAAAAATTTGTTTGTAAATGGAAAATGAAATCAAAACTAGAAAATGTTCCTTTTCTTGTTCCACTTTCATGGAAAATTAAGATCTGTGTATTCGTAAGTTACCTTTTTCTTTTTCTTTTCCTTCTTTTTCTTTTTTCGTTCACCATCATCATGCTTTTTCTGAAATATAAAACAAAATGACAAAGCATAAACTGGAGTTATTGTAAGCTCAACCTTAAGCTCCCCGCTGATGTGTTTTTCCGGCAATTGAACCATAAACATTTGCTCATATATTTATCAGCCAATTAAAAGATTAGCTTGTACATGTTCCCAGATTGCCAGTCAATCAGCTCCACACAGTCTCACCTTGTTCACGTTCAAGTTCACAGATCGCATTTGATTTTCGCTTGCAGCTCAGTTTCTTGTTGCTTAACTCAAGTGTTTATTTTCCCACTCACCCTCCATGTCAACAATTTGGTGTCGCATGACACCATTTTCAAGTTTAAAATGATTAGAATAAAATGTCAGAAATAATTTGCTGAAGATAACAAAATTGATTATGCAATGTCCAGTCTGAGGATGTGCAGTATACAACGGTCTTTTATGGCATAACATACATGTATATTGATAATTTATTTTTTTTGACAATCTTCTAATATAATATATTATGTATTATTGTGTAGTTCCAGAAAATATCCATACCCCCACCACGGAGGGAATTCCAGCTAAGACCCCCCAACTCTCCGGAATTTCCATTTTTGTGAAGAAAAAATGAGCCCCCCTCCTCTCCGGAATTTCCAAAAGTTTCTTTCGTACCCCCCTGCCCCTCTGGAAAAAGCAATTTAAAAAGAAATTGTGCAAATGTTTTAAACGTTAGGCCGCCTTCCATTGTAAACATCACTATAGTGTTCAACCGATCAATCAAACCATCTTAACGATACATACTGTTGAAGACAAAAAATACGTCAGTAATTTCTTCAAAAGTAAGCAGAAAAAATATCTGGTAGTCACTTGTAAGATTACCTTGATGTATAACCATCCATTCCCTTTCATTCCAATCCAAAAGAAAACCGCTAAATGTATTAGACCATGGATTGAAAACTGTTGACAGCATTCACCGTAAACATGATCACAAAATCGCAAACACGCTCGCAGAGAAAGCCAAATTGACCTGGAAAATTGCAAACAAAATAACAAGAACAAGATATTCTCAGGTTTCTGAAATTGCTACACTATTTTCATCATCGATAAACAGAAAAATGTTCGCAAACAAGGACGACTTTCTGTCGATCGAACGTGAGAAACAAACAACTCTAGTCACCAGTGCAATTCGTTCAAACCACGTGACAATTTTACTTGGACTGGTACAAGTAATGGTGGTCGCATTCATGGAACAACATGGAGGATTTCTGCGAACTTGTTAGCTTTCACTGTGCTTTCAGGAGGAAGAAAACCTGTTTAAAATGTGATATGGTCATGTATCGAAAACCTATGCTTCTATTTTTTCTATGTAAAAGATTTTCAGAGTAGGTAAGAAACAATTTTGAAACAAATTTGCATGGCATCAAACTTGACCATCTGGAAACGTAAATTCACTAACAACCCCCCCCCCCCCCCCCCCTCTCCGGAATTTCCTGGGCCTTTGACCCCCCACCCCTCTGGAATTTCCAATTCCCTCCGTGGTGGGGTTATGGATATTTTCTGGAACCACACATTGACAATTTATTAATAATATATGTATGTGTTACATGTACTTGTATATCAAAACTTAGATCCATCAATTATTGACACTACCAACCTGTTTTTTGTGTTTCTTTGAATCATGTCCACCTTCAGGTTTTTCTATGATCAAATACACCAAAAAATATTAGTGCTATCTCTCAGTACCATGACTGTCCTATAGGTAAAAGACAGTTTAATTAGGATGCAAAAAAATGGATATCCCAGGTTGGCCTTTGGGCAAGTTGGAGCTGTTGTGTGCCAGCCTGAAGGCATTTCTCAATCTTATTTCATGTAACAATTTTGTGACAGCCCAACAGAAAAATCCACTAGCCCTGGGCAATCAGACAGGACTTTCTTTGCACACTGATTATGAAAGATTGTAAATTGTACAATTCTGGACAGTCCAGACAATTTAATTTATTTAATAGTTGCCCTATAAAAGACACAGGAGGCGTGGTGGCCTAATGGTTAGTGCGCTGGACTTAAGATTGAACGGTCCGGGTTCAAACCCTTGCCGGGGCACTGTGTTGTGTTCTTGGGCAAGACAATTTACTCTCATAGTGCCTCTCTAAATGGGTACCAGCGAATTTACTGCTGGGGATAAGCCTGCGATGGACTAGCATCCCATCCAGGGGGGAGTAGCAATACTACTAGTAGCTTCATGCTACAGGAACCAGGATAAGTTCCACCCTGATGGGCCAATAGGCTCGTATGCAGACTTTTTTTTACTTTCCATAAAAGACTGCATGAGAGTAAAAAGTAATATGAATACATGTGCCTTGTGTTACCATTTGAGAGTAAGTATCAACAAAGATGTGTCACTGTATGAGAAACATGACATATCAAATAAAGACACAAATCAGCTTACCGTAATGATTCGATTTAGCGCCCGGGGTGCTTATTTACTTTTAGCATCTCAAGGGAGGGCGCTTATTCGAGACAGGGTGCTAATTCGGGGCAGGGTGCTTATTTGATTTTTTGAGAAACAACCAAATGTTCAAACCAAACCTTTAATAAATATTAAAATAATTAACAATAACAGGAACTGTAACAGTAGCAAATTTATTAAAGTTCAGTTACTTTTCAAAGAACTGTTCATTTTAGCAGTAAATATATACATGCACGGTACGGTGAATGTTCGTGAGTTTATCCACGGTAACTAACAATAACAGAACCTGCAACAGTAACAAATCGGATAGGGGCGCTTATGAGAACAGGGGCGCTTATTATAATAGGGGCGCTTGTAAGAATAGGGCACTTGTTAGAATGGGGGTGCTTATTGGAATAGGGGCACTTATTGACAAAAACACATTTGAAGGGGGGCGCTTATTCGAAAGGAAGTGCTTATTGGAAGGAGGGCGCTAAATTGAATCATTACGGTACTACAAGTAAGATTACTACCAGACTGTCCCCAGAAGCTTGACTTTCTACAGAAGACTCAAAACCAGTTTTCGAAATTTTTGAAGTACAAATACATGGTGAGGTCCACAGACAAAATAATGTCCATGCAGGCTGTTGCACATGCATGCATATGTTAATTAACACAGCCATTATCATCCCATTAAAACTGATAATGTCTTGTACTTGTCAATAAGCATTAGCCACTGACAAACATTTTAAATATCAGATGGTATACTTACAGCAGCTGTGAGTTAAACACTTATGAAAATACCTTTTACAAAAGAAAAGCAAATTGATATACCAGTAGAAGAGGATGCGGGCTTGTCTTGTTCCAGTGGATGCGACCCCATATTGACTGCTTCACCTCCTTCTTTATTCCGTTCACTGTCTTGGCTTTTGTGCTTCTTGTGCTTGTGTTTCTTCTTCACTGGATGCTGACTCATAAATCGGAACTGTTCAGGAATCTGGAATAAGCAAGTATAACAACACCATAACTTTTTATTTAACCTGTTGAGTACCTGGAGTCTCCTTCATAGCCATTGTTTGGTTCTATTCACTAATGACTGCTTCAACATGAATTTAACATAATTTCCAGCATTTTCTAAGGAAGCTGGCGACCCCTGGAGTTACTCTCGTCATAGCAATCACCTTACAGCAAACAGCCTAACTTGTCACAGCCACCTACTCTTCCAGTTGCTGATGGCTACTTCAAAACATTTTGAAACCCCTGAATTCCCTACATGTGCATTCCTTTTCCATCAAAGTAGACGATTTCTTAAAAAAATCATGGTATGAATATCGCATGACACTTACCGGTCCAGGGTTTAAGCGAAATCCAGACAAGGAATGGCCAGTTAATGGAAGAAGCTCTTTTCCACCAATAGGAGGTTTGTCAACTACAGAGCGAAGACTAAAGAAGAGAATACTTATACATGTATGACAACAATTACTATTAATAACAAAAATAATATTTACTTTTTACTGTTTACTATATTCCTAAACATGTTCTGAAAAGAATAAAAAAATAGTTTTTGTTACGCTATTTAGACAACACTCATTGTAAAATGTTATGCATTTTGCAATGTCAGGAACAAGAGCATGGCTTAAAAAAGTGTCATCTACTTATATGGCTTTTGTACACCAACCAAATGTCTCTTAGCCAAGTTTTCTGGTTGTCCAACGAGAGAAACTGTTGCTTGCCAATTATTAGTTGCATACAAGCTTGAAAATTCTGGCTAGTGGAAAACTGGTTTTGTCTAATAAAATCAAAGCTGTCACTAGCCACTGGGCTAGTCATCAAAAAAGTTAGTCTCAAGTCCTGACAGAAGCGATTGCTGCTGCTTGTTTGAGGAAAATCTGTGTGCAACAACAGTAGGAGCGGGCTTACTGTATTTTGCAAAATGAAACAGAACGAAACGGAACATTCTCAACATTTCTAAGGGGCCTTAGGTAGTAAAGAGTGGTGCTGCAAGTGGTACATTTTACCGGTTACTGTCTGATTTGGAGAATACTGCATAGCTGCTTGAAATCTTTAACTTACTATCAGCACTCCAGTGGCAGCCATCAACCAATAACACCCTTAGTCATTAGAAATTACTGTAAGTAGCTGAGTACTGTTAAGGCTACAAAAAAGCATGGAGAGTAAACAAAAAATGTCTCTAGCTTACCTATTTTCTGGTCCTCCCAACTCATCTATAACACCTGAAATATTACACAGAACAATACAGTAACCTCAACACCAACGCATTTTTTTACATAAACATAATTAAAAGTAATAAACTGTTGATGTACAGTGAAGGTCATGTTCTGACTATTGGAATCAACCATTAATTTTTGGTTGGTTGGCCATGGGTTGGTTTGGGTTTTTCGTGTTCTATTACAAAGAAACCATTTTCAGCTGATTTGGTTGATCAATTCTTTTAACTGGCATCAAACATGTGCATGTAGGTTGAAATAGTTTATTTTGTTCAAGTTTCCCAATAAGACACTTTCAACAGGTTTTGACTAAAGCTACATATAACACCCTCCCCTGCATATATTTCCAACCACGCGCTTACTACTTTTCATATTCGTTAAAGGCTATAGTATAATAGCCGAAAGCTTATATTTTCTTAACCCTTTTTAACCAGAGAACACTTTTTACCCTTTTAATATGGTTATCAACCGTTTAGACCAAAAAAGGGTACAAATTGTTCTATTGGCGCATTCCAACCAAATCAACTTCTGTTCAACTGGCTGTGGTTAAAACAGTTCCAGAAGTAAGCAACTGGTTTGAGTAGAGTAATCAACTGTTTGAGATAATCTTTCCTAAATGACTTCAATTTAGGATAAAAAGTAGCCGACAAGTTTCTCTGGCAAGGTAGAGCAAAATAGCTGAGGTTTTTCACTGACTGCCAGTTCTTACTGAAAGCACCAAGTTACTATGCCAAGTTTTACAGCCAAAACAGCCCTAGCGTTCCTATCAAGGGTGAAATTATAAATTCATTAACAGAAATTTGATTTCACTCTTTGCTTCAATATTCCATTCTTGAAAAAAATATTTCAAAGCTCAAACAAGGACTTGATTCAAAACAAAAATGATGATTTCATAATGCCTGGCTTTGTGGGACAAAATATCCCTAATTTGCATAAAAACAAAAACTGGGTCAGCAACATTTTCCCACCTTCTCTTCTGCCAGCAGTGTTCTCGAGCCTTTTTAGGGAACTAAAATTTTTTGCCTCTCTTTTCGTATTATGAGAGGGTTGAAAAAAGCCAGTGACAAACAAAATGATGAGAAAACACCGTGTGTGATATTTGATGGCTATGCAAATTTTTGCCATATTCCCCATGTGCTTGTCTCGTGAAGCCAGACAACAATCCAATCAACATTCGAGATTTGTATCGAGTCGCCGCTTGAACATTGAAATATTCACTTCAAGGATGGAATATTGAAGCAAAGAATGAAATCAAATTTCCGTTAATGAATTCATTAATTCACCCTTGATAGGAACGCTTGAGCTATTTTGGCTGTAAAGAAAAAGGACGAAAACACCTTTCAAAAATGCATGCATAGTTACAATTTAAGTGCACACGCATGCTCACTTGCACGTACGCACTGAGTCAAAGAATGCTTGACTTTACTACACAAATGTCGATGTCAAGAGCAATGGTATCATGGTTCAAAGGGCCCTAGTAATCATTCTTTTGATTTGTTCTTTGGTGTTGTTTTTCAGTGTGTACACTTGCAACATGTGTGAGAATTTGAACAATTTCCTCGCCTGTACAAACTTCCATATAAGTTTTAATCGTAACATTTACGAGAACAGAGCGAGGAACTGTTGTTTATTGTAATTGTAATTCTTATTGTCTATGCAAAGTAAAAATTATTGCCAAAGGCCAATATTAAACAATACATGTTTCGGTCGGTATTGAATTATAATAATTAAAAAGACATATTTCACGTATAATACAAGAAGCCTTACCAGGTAAATGCGGCAAAAACGAACTTAAGCCTTCCTTAACTTTTTTGCTCTTCTGGTAGGTCTGTTCGAAGCCATGTTTCACTAAAAGGTTGCTATTTGTTTCTGACGGTGTCGCTGTTATAAAGAGAGATAACAAAACTATCGGTGACCAAGCATCAACGATGGATTAACCACAGATGCCAAAACAACTTAGTTAACTCACGAGCATCATCGCGTAGCAGATAAAACGGAGAAGTCTGTGTTGATGGAGTTGGCGTCGAAGTTGTTGAAACCATTGTCGGTCGATAATTTGCGTTCAGTATTTCCGCATAACTCATAAACGGGGTCGTAACGTTTAAACTGATACTCGTCTTCGAAGTGTTGGTCACATTGTTCAAGGCGAGACTTTGAAAAGAGTTCTGTCTTCCTGTGTCTAAATGTTGTTGACGTGAAATGCTTTCCATTTGCCTCCGCTCGCCGCCATTAGAGACTTGGTTTCCCGTGAACTACTGCGAGCGTTGATTTGTGGAACAACACGCGAGAAGAACTCGATGAACCCACGCGAGTTCCCCGCGTCATTTTCGCGCGAACTTGATTATAAATTCCCGCGGTCAGCGTAATATAACTTTTCAACTTTGTTTATGTTAGTCTGGTTAACACGAGCATTTTTCTCAAAACAAACTGCATCTAATGCTAATTTCTGTCATATTTCTGTCATACTTGAGGTTTTTCGTGACCCGTTCGTGCAATCAAACTCGACCAAACTCTTGGCGCCCGGAAGGAAACAGATTCGGAAGTCTGGAAACGAAATCAGAGGAATCCGTCGATATAAATTATAATATATTCAAAGTATTTTGGGCCAGTTATAGCCAAGCTACTCACTGATTTTATTTCTGTTTCAAACAACAACCATGAGTTCAAGCAGTAGAGCAAACCGTGCAAGCAAAGGTACCACCGAAGCTCTAAAAGGTATTGTATAAACCCTGCTGTCAAACTCGATTGATGTCCAGCGATTATATCGCCGGCCGACGAACAAGTTTGATAATTTCTCCAAGTTTAGAATCAATTTTGGCGCTAACTTTTATCTTATCTACATTCTGCAACTCTTTGGTCTGGGGGCGACGCAATCTTCACACGTAGAACCGGTAAGATAAAACGTTCTTTTGCTAAACGCTGAATTATCCCGCCGTTTGCAAAACACTGCCAAAGAGTTCGTGCAAGCGAACACAGTAGCATGTTCTCGATATGATAAGTTTAGCTAATAAATACCCCACCCTTTTACTCATTCTTTAGAAATCTAACAATCTAATTAATAATGAAACAAAACATTTAAGTACTCTGACAACAAATGCTTCAATCATTTTGCTGATCGTGGTTTTGAGCCAATTTTATATTTGCTATAATAAATGCTATGCGAGATTCCATTTCGCAGTTTTGTCCGCATTCAGATCTCCCAAATGAGCTTAGCCGTAATTCCACATCACTCAACTCGAATAAGATTTTAACAGCTGTTATCATATGCGATAAAATGATGGCACTTTATGCATTGGTTAAAATTAGAACTGTTTTTACTTTCTGAAAGACCCTGCTATAAATGGCCAATATTATGCTATTGAAAGTCACAAATTTGAATACTGATAATTTACAAATTTAGATCGGAATTCGATTAAGTCAATGCTATTACATCCGAAACGGCGTCGAGTATGTACTTTGCGGTTAGATGTTGGTTTTCGCGAAATTTAATCGTGTCTGAAACCTTGTAAAATCACTATTTATACGGTTTCATTCATTTAATAATTAGATGCCACAAAATCCCAATGTTTACTTTTTATTTGGTCCACATTTCGTGTCTGAACTGTCTCTAGCTAAAGCGTTAGGATCAAATAATCCCCTTCCTATCACACCCAACACATTTATTTGTATAGGGCGTGGGTGTGTCATTGTACTGTTAAAATAATTAGAATGAGGGGTAAAAAATTGTACATAGCAGTTTGAAGTAACTATTTATGTTCCACTTATAGGAACCTGGTTATGTTGGGTTTGCTAATCTTCCTAATCAAGTACATCGAAAATCTGTAAAGAAAGGTTTTGAGTTTACATTAATGGTTGTTGGTAAGTGCTATCTTATTGTAACTGCTGCTTGTAATGATAGAAATATGTTCTACAGGAGAAAACGGGTGGGAGAGGAGAGGACAGTACAGTAGCGGATCCAGGAGAGGGGCCCAGGCCTCCACCTTATTTTTTCGGAAATAGCGCATTTTCTTCGAACTGCCGGAATTATCTTCCCAGAATTCAACATTCATAGTCAAGCGGGCCCCCCTCCTTAGCTGAACGTCTGGATCCACCACTGCAGTAAGCAGGATTCACAAGGTGATGGGAACCAGGAGAAATTCAGAAAAAAATTTGCAACATTTTTCTGGGTCTTTATTTTTGCCTCCATTCGATCATTCCCATCACTTGAAATCCTGAGTACCCCCCTGGGGAAACACAGCATTATTATTGTTGCTATTTTAACAGCACTAAAACATCAAAAAGGCCTCCAATATAAACCTTTCTCAAAGGCTCCTAAAAAGCAACAGAGCTTAAATTTACGGTATTTTACAATCAATTTGATATAATTTCATTCACTCAAATTCAGTTGGCCCCTGCCTCCAGCTTTGCACCTTTGGATCCCCCACTGCTTGATTAGGTACATCATGATAACAATAAGTTACATGCTGTTACAGTCTCTGGTCCTGTCACATGTCATTGTGCATTTGAATTGACTTAACTTATGATAGTCTTGCGATTTTGTATTTTGCCTTTTCCTATACTCTCCAGGTGAATCTGGTTTGGGAAAGTCAACACTTGTGGACAGCTTGTTCCTAACAGACTTGTATGATGACACAGCTATTCCTAAGGCAGTTGGTAAGGTTTGTTTGTATTGTAAAGATCAGAGGATTAAAGTTGCAAGTTTACTGACATCATACTATTACAAAGAACGTGCACAGGGGTCCAATGTACCCAGATCATAGGGGTGTAGCTAGGATTTTACAAAGGGCTGGTCACACTATGTCAAACCCAGGGTACTTACGTGGTCCACTACAGATATTTGGTCCTGAAAATGGACTTATGTAACTAACTAGCACTAGAAATGATCTATGGCATGTTGATCCTTCGGATTCACCCTTTTCCACCACCTGAATTATGAGGTTTGTATGTTGTTTACTTTACTTAAAAAATTTATCTCACAAAGGGGGAGGGGGTCACGGGCACCCCAGGATTCCCCCCTTTTTTGGATCACAATAAGTTGGTCCAGGTTTGAATGTGGGTTAGGATCATCACCATACATGTATGCCTCTCTCTACCCAGGAGCAAAGTAGGTATTGCTGGAGTTGCAGTAAAATTTGAAGTAGGCAACTGGTTTGAGTTGGGTAGCCAATTGCAACCGACTTCTCTGAGCGAAGTAGAGCAAAGAAGCCAACACTTCCTTTATCAGCCATTGTTGCTTATTGAAAGCACTGGTATCGGCAGAATTGTTATGGTAACCTTTGATGGACCAGCGTCCCATCCAGAGAACAAAATAATGTTAAACGTAAACAGACTGGTATTGGAGGGACATAGCCTTCATTATGAAGTGCTGGAAGTTAAGGTAATGTTCTTCTGATGAGTAGCTATAAAAGCTACATGTGATTCATTAGTTTAACTGCGTTAATTCACAGATCGTATCCATCAGACAGTAGAAATTGAAACCAACACTGTAGAAATTGAGGAAAAGGGCATCAGGTTAAGACTAACAGTGGTAGATACGCCAGGATTTGCTGATGCAGTTGACAATACTGACTGGTAAGAAACTTGTTCAGACCAGGGTTTTAAATTTTTTTTATTCACTGAGGCAGCACGGCAGCCCAGCCTGGACCTCCCTTATCTTTAATGTAATCTTGTGGCCAATCTCCTTTACTGCTGAAGATGCACTTCACTTGGTGATCCTTTTTGCTCCTCCCATAGTATTTTATGTTTTGTCCTATGCACAGTACATGTAGTATGCAACCTTGACCAAGTAAAGAAAAGCAGTAACCTTAAAATCTCAGCTGAAAGTTGAAAATCGAACACACTTATACTTTGAACATTGTGCTTGATGATAATTAAGAAATGTCTAGCTATAATAGGTCTGCAATGCATGAAAGGGAAAAATCTGCATAGCCCTCTGCACACATTGCATGCCTACGACGTTTGCCAATATTTATTATTCTTTTGAATTATTGATTTATTTTTGTTGTTTTTTTAGCTGGCAAGCTGTAATTAATTATGTCGATCAACAGTATGAGGCATACTTACAAGATGAATCAGGCCTGAACCGCCGACACATTGTGGACAACAGAGTTCACTGTTGCCTTTACTTCATCTGTCCACATGGTCATGGGTAGGTAAAATTGTATAAAATGTAATATGTACAATCTGTACAAGCTCATGATCAGCAGTGCCTAGACCTTATAATTACTTTCAGTTTAACTGTTAATTAAATGACCAGGGATATTTGTACTTACCCCAAATAAGATCCTTCTTCCAATCAATCAATCAATCAGTCAATCAATCAGTCAGTCAATCAATCAATCAATCAATCAATCAATCAATCAATCAATCAATCAATCAATCAATGGCCTAATGGTTAGTGCACTGGACTCTGGATAAAGGGGTCAGGGTTTGAGCCCTGGCCAGCTGGGTCACTGCATTGTATTCTTAGGCAAGACACTTTACTCTCCCAGTGCCTCTCTCCACCCAGGTGTATTCATGGGTACTGGCAATTCAAATGCTGAGGATTAAACCCCACAATGGACTAGCATCCCATCCAGCTGCAGGAAGAAGCAGAAATGCTCCTGATCACTTAATGTTACAGAAACCAGGATAAGATCTGGCCTGATGGGCCACTAGGCTTGAAGGCAGACATAGACTTAACCTGCCCATCTTATAAAGTTTTTCACCCTACCCTTCTATCTTCCAATCTCCAATTTGCCACCACCCCTCCGCCTTTCCTTTTAATTTAACCCTCCCATGTATCTGCCTCCTAAGCTAACTTGTTGCCCTTTACTCAGGTTAAAGCCAATAGACATCACATTCATGAAAATGCTACATACCAAAGTAAACATAGTCCCTGTTGTTGCAAAAGCTGACTGTTTAACAAAGTTTGAAGTGCAACGGCTTAAACGAAAGGTCAGTGTCAATCAGGATCTTGAAAGTTTCATTGTTAATAAACAACATCAATATTGTACACTGTACTCACTTTTTTTGGTTACATTCTACCTCATGAATCATAATCCAAACATCGCTATATTTAAAATAAAAAAGTAAGTATTAAGATTGACCATAACAGTATACACCTTGGATTTCACAAGTCTATTGTATTGCAATAGGCCAGGGTATTTTTTAGTTGAACGTGTTTTTATGTACTTTATTTTATGTATTAATTTGTACACAAACATGTATATTTTTTGGTCTTTCAATAGGTCTTAGAAGAGATTGGCGACAACGGCATCAAAATTTACACTTTTCCTGAATGTGACAGTGAAGATGACGAAGAATTTGTTCAGATCAACCAGGAACTGAAGGTTGGTACCTGACAAATCAGGACCTCAGAGGAGTGTAGTGCTTTATGGTCCTGGGCTAAAAAACAAGGGGCTCTGCAGGGCTTGAAAAACCTTGAATTCCAGATTACTCTTCAGACAAACAGCTCTCAAATTTTGCTTGCCCGGGGTCAGTTGCATGCTTGTCGTAGTCTACTTTTTTTGGCTGAAGACCATGACTTGCCTGGGCTCTTGCTCATCGTGCAATGAGCATGAAAAGTTACCTGTTCACATAAAGGGATTTTGCTGTGTAGCACTCAAATAGTTAACAATAAGTGGTAAATAGTGTTTCTGGAGTGCTTTAAATACTGTAAAAACAGACGTTTCTTGGATAACCCCTTCATCAGTGTTAAAATGATGATAAAACATAAACGCTGGAGCTTGCGTTAAGTGTCTTGTGTTGTTCAAAAATAAACAAAGTACACGCGACTGCGCGCGCGGTTAGCGCTCACAGGCAAAAATTTAGAAAAACGTTTTTTGACTAGAATTAAAATTGTAAAATTTAAATTTCAAGTCAATGTTCATGCCATTCGGAGCTAGGGTCTTGTGAACAAAGATTATCCTCATCTCCTCTCTTCGTCTTTTTGTGGTCACTCCAGCAACTTCCTTAATCGCAGACACCGACATGTCATGAATGGAATTGTGACTCCCTTGGCTGAAATGCTCGGCCACAGGGAATCCACCGTTCTGGTACCATTGGTATTTGTGGTACGTCCTTCCACCCAGCGGAGGTACTCGCCAAAGCTTACGACCACTTTCTCCGACCACTTTCTCCGATCTACTCTACTCCCTAGAGTATTTGACGATATATTTAAATATGCTAGAAATATGCATGGATACAACACAAGATATACAGCCAAACAGAATTTTTATAAGCATAGAGTAAACACTAATGTAGGAAAGCAAACCGTCACTTTCATGGCAATTGATATTTGGAAAGACCTTCCATCTTATTTTAAAGACTTAAGTGTATTAGCATTTCCCAAGAAAATAAAACGTTACCTCCTGTCAGAACAAAAACTAAACTGACTCTCCACCAGACTAAGTTTGTGGATTTTCGCAAGTTTTTCTCTCTATTATAACTTATTAATTACCTGTTTTCTTTTTTTACTATCGATAACATCAACTGTATGGGGAGCTAACTTGAAAACCTACCGGTTCATTTAGCTCCCCAGCTCAATACTTAACTAACTACGAATTCCTGTAACACCTCATCTCTATTTTACTAAGAATACGAACAAAACTGTAAACTTCATTATGAGCTGAATAAAATTATTATTATTATTATTATTATTATTATTATTATTATTATTACTATTATTATTATTATTATTATTATTATTATTATTATTATTATTATTATTATTATTATTATTATTATTATTATTTCACTGCTTACCAACGGCTTGACAACTGCTGAACTACACGCATGGAAGACACTTAGCGCAAGCTCCAGCGTTTAACGCTTATGAAGGGGTTGTCCCCGAAACGTCTGTTTTTACAGTATTTGAAACCCTCCAGAAACGCTATTTACCACTTAATGAAAAGTTAGTTGCCCGGCAGGAAAATCAACTAGTCCGGAACGACCATCACTTGTTCTGGGTCCGTAACAAATGGTTGGGCACCCAAATCTCCTTGGGTGCTGGTTTTAAAACGCCTCCTCAATTCAGTACCGGAGATATGACTATATTACAGTAACTGGTATCTTGTTTGATTTGATATGTTGACATTGTCTCCCACAGGGTAGTATTCCTTTTGCCGTAATAGGCAGTAACAATGTCACGGAAGTCAGGGGGAAGCAAGTACGAGTTAGACAGTACCCCTGGGGGATGGCAGAAGGTATTTACTTTGGACCAATTCTCTAATGACTTTAGTGGAACTATTAGTAAAACTAAGCAATCGATGTAACAGTGACCAATCACTTTGGCGAGGCAAATGTGTAATGAACTGATTATAATTCAAAACAAGCTCGCGAAAAGTTGCGTTTAGCCTCGTTGTTTGATGATCTGTACAACGGTGGCAACGGAAACGTTTTTGTACGTCTTCGGAAAACACACGGAGAGCGGGTTTCCACCGAACCCCGATTAACCAATCAGGAAAGTGCACGAGCACTCTCAAGCATTGCCGAATGTGACACGCGACGTTTTTCGTCAGGTTGCAGCCAACCATAAAACAAAAGTTGTCTTGATCCAGAGTTCAAAATATCGCTTTCGTTTGACCGCCAGCTCTCATGACGTCCGATCTCATTTAATTTGAACTTGTTCAAAGCGTTTTCGGAGCGGGATTCTGAATGGAACAATCCAAACTCGGCTTGTAAAGCAAGGCGTGACCCATCAAATCGTTACAGATGGTCTGTGTAGGAAGACAAGTCGCTTGGAAACTCAAAGCTTCTAGTTCAGTTAATCAATGCAATCGAAATATAGAACACGTAACAAGTTTCTCAGTACTATCTAAAGCAAAACGGCTATGATTTATGTAACAAAAGTTTCCTTGCCCTAATTTGCAGTTGAAAACCCAGAGCATTGTGACTTCATCAAGCTTAGAAACATGTTGATAAGGTGAGCCTGTTCAATCAGTGTTTTCAAAATCCGATTCTAAAAGTGACTTTTAGCCTACGTATGGACATCTCCTATTTCTCTAATTCTTTGCAAAATTGGACGTCTGCGCAGTCTCATGACCTGGGAGATGATTGAAAGGAGCCACAAGAGAGTCCTGGGACGAGTCAGGGTTAGATCTCTTCTCGTTATTTGAGTCGTTACGAACGGGCGCTCCTCGGTCACTCACAAGAAAGGGCTAGCCACGCTATTTTAGGCGATTCTGTTACATACAAACAGTAAAACTGGTCATAAAATTCTCCTCATGAGTTACGACAATAAATAAAGGGATCGATAATCATTGCGTGACACCAACGTGACTAAGGGAGAAAAACGTGCGCAGGGGACCGCAGGGTAGTGACCAGTCCCCTGACGCGGTGTGAATCCGACGAACCTGATTTCGAACCTGATTATGTTTCGTTTCGTTTCAGGACACACATGCAGGACTTGAAAGATGTCACTCAAGAAGTTCATTACGAAAATTACAGAGCAGAACGCCTCTCGAGCAAAGGCCAAGGCCCTCCCACTCCACGAAAAACCATAGAAGCTATGTACGTCAACAATGCATCTACCATTCCTGAAATTGTACCTTGGTATATGATAGGGAGAGGGTTTGGGCCTCAGGGCGAAGCCTCACCGTATATTATATAAAAAATGTGATTTCCCCTAAAGGCCAGCAAAACGAGGAAACATGTTTCCAGAAACATTTTTCCGTAATTGTTTGCTCGTTTTGCCATGCTTCCATGCCGCGCGGAAACACGAAGTGTTTCTGCTGTATAGCAGATGCAAATTTTGCTTCTTGGAAACAAAATTGACGCTGGAAACAATGCTTCCCGTGTGGCAAAGCTGGGAAACATTGGGGAAACATGCGCGCGCTAAGGGTGGTTTTGGAAACATGTTTCCTCGTTTTGCCAGGCCTTAACCCCTCTGTCTCCCCCAGGCTGGAAACGAGCGTCAATTTTTCCTTCCTTCGCCCGTGGGCTTTTTCAAGCTCGCTCCCACGACTACTTGCTATCTAAGAAACAATTGTAAGACTTTTGTTTTTTCAATCCAGGAAGCGAAAAAGTGGCAATTTCGAGTTGGAGGATGTGGATGCAGCCGCCGATATTTCAGAGAAGGACCGAATGTTAAGAGAAAAAGAGGCAGAGGTATTGAACTTGCTTGAAATTATTCCGTTCTACTGCTGTTTTTACTGATAATCCCCACACATCAACAACAATAACAACAACAAAACAAGAGGTTTGCCTCAATTGCGAATATCTTCGAGGGGTACTGGATATATCCTTTTTTAAGTAGAACTCTAATAGTGTTCTAATGCAAATGCTGCAATTTGATTGGCTAAGCTATCGTACACTATCAGCCATTAATTAATGTGCAGTGGCTTGAGGTCCAGGGTTTTCAATAAGGGCCGGCAGCCGGCGAAACTCGCCGGCTACTCCACACGTTTTCGCCGCCTACTTTGATTAACAACTTACTTGAATTTTAAGAATTAGCATGATAAATAATTTGCCACAACGTGAACAGCGGATCGGCCAACATTTAATTCGTTTAACTCAAAAGAAACTTGCCATAATTCTTGGTTGGCTTGAAATTTAGACCAATACGGTCGCCAATGCGACTAACATTTCATAAAAATTCTGCTTTCGTCACCAAAATGGCGACTACATTTCTGTGTGTTGACGATGAATAACGGGCATTTTCTCAGACATTGTACCCTTCCAGAAAGTTATATCGAAAGATCTTTGCTTCTAAGACATCCAAAATAAGAAAAGAAGTCAATCCATCCTCTTCCTTTGCTGTAAAAGATTCTATCACATCGGAAAACTCGCAGAAAGCTGACCGTGTTTGAAATCGCCCTAAAATGCTTTGCGAGCCCTTGAGCACGTCATGTATGCCTATGGGTTGTCTCTTGTTGATTTCTTCGATAGTGGCCACAAAATCTTATATATTGTGTTTGTTTTAAACCTAGTGATAAGATTGTTTTGTTTTTCCTTTTCAATATATTATGTATTCAGTCCTTTTTTAGATTAAATTCCTAGAAATGGTTTTAAACACTTTTGAATGTTCAAGGCCCTATTTGATTTTGCAATCTGGCGACTAAAAATTGTGTTTGGTGACTATTTTGTCTGCAAGATAATTAGAACCGTCAAATAAAAAGCTAGGAAATAGAGCATGTATGGTTCTGTCAAAAATGACCTAATTCTTGCCCCAGAATGCAGGAAATGCAGTCTTAGAGGCTCAGACTTAAAAAGTTCCCCGGGGGAGCATGCCCCCAGGCCCCCCTAGAAGGTCGCGCCTGCGGCGCGAGTAAACCCTTCGCCGCCTACTTCTACAATTCTGCTGCCTACTTCAATTCTTATTGAAAACCCTGTGAGGTCTTCTACAAAATGGGGACATTTTCTTGTTTCTCTGAAGTTTCAAAAGATGATTTAGTCATACCATTAGAAAATTCAATTCCCAAGAAAACTAAAACAAGAACATTCACCGTTACGCGCCTTTAAAACTCACTATTGTTCAATAAACTAATGGAGAGAGGTGGACATGGATGGCATTGAGTGTTTCTGTCAAGGAGCTATCGGCTGATAGTTGCCCCGCTGAAATTTGATGTTCGTAACATACGCTTCTTTTAAAAACATCAATTTTCCAAAGGGCAACTATCAGCCGATAGTTCCGAGACAAAAACCACTCTATTGTCTTTATTGTTCACCACTAAATTTTCTTCTGCGAGCCCATTCAAAACGAGCATCTTGAACTTTTTAGGATGAAAGACTTAAAAGCCAATTCACAAAATATAATAAACGAAACAAACCCAGACAGGAAAATCTCTAAAAAAATGCCCGCTTATTTACAAAAAATTTTAACGGACGAGTACTATCCATTCGGGTATTTTTCTCGGACAGGCACTATGGGCTGATAGTGTCTCTTCCCGGATGAACACTATCGCATCACGTGATCAATTTAAACCAATCAGAATCGGAGAAAATTTAATAGTGAACTATAAAAGGTGACAGTTGATGAGGCCGAAGGCCAAACCAACTATCACCTCAGAAATCTCGAGCTCATAGTCTTGTTGTTGAGTGTGGAACAGTTTTTATTTTCCGTAAATGTTTGACTTCGATTGACTTACGCGCATCTTTACCTCTCTTTCAGCTGCGTCGGATGCAAGAAATGATAGCTAACATGCAGAAAGAAATGGCTAAACAAAAACCTGGAGCTATGGTGGAGGAGGAAAGATTCTGAAACCTCGAAGATACTTTGTTATTCCGTCCAATCAGCTATTTTTTGATAGAATTTCTTATACTCGAGACTAAATTCTTATTTAAAGCAACCTCGTCTGCCAATTGTGTAGACTCTGGTGTCGGTTATAACAACCTTCATTTATGCTACCATGTAGTGTCCTTCGCGGCCTTCGTTTGTCTCGTCACGCAACGACAGAATGGCTTTCTGCATCGTGTAACGTGTCACGTAATATAACTGGTCCTTCTCCAGAGCTAAATTGCTGCTATAAAAAGGGATAATTCTGACAGAGTTTTCTCTGTTTCACAAAAAAACTAAATTTTCACCAAATTTAAAACACAACTCGAATATAAAGTATAAATTAAAATGAAATATATATATATACCACTTAAAATCCGTAGTGTAAATCTGTACAGTATTTTTTTCACGTGTTATTCGATATTTGTAGCTTTCAATAGTTGTGTTTTCTTTAGTTCCTGTAACTCTCGCTTTTTCACGTCAAAATGTTTGTTTTTCTAACGTGGATGAACTTCAAATTAAAGTGGATATTTATCACCACCCTATGTTGCTGGGAAGAACAACGCTCGACAAACAAAATATGCCAAAAATAGATCGAGGGCTTTGAAAAGTCAAAACAGAAAGTCATATACAAAGCTTGAACCGTGTACTCCAATTGTTTTGGTTTTTGTGTTACGTTAAAAACTGTTCTGCCCCAATTGTAGAACAACTTCAATATTTGAGTTTCACCTTTCAGCCCCATTCATTAAAGTCTGGAAATAAAACTACAAATCAAATAAAACAATGAATGGACAAACCCTTAGCATTGATAAAGAAATAAAAACTGCTCACGCGTGCTTTCAGAGCCCCAGGCAAACACGAGAGTTTGTTTGAAAGGACTTGCGTGAATCCACACAGGTTTACGTTTGAGTTTTCTCACTCCATTGCTTATATCAGGCTGTGTAAGCAGTAAGTGGCAGTTTTCTTTTTCTTTAATTTTTAAAGAAAATAAACAAATAAATTCGAGAAATGTAATCTGATGCCATTCTCAGTGTAAATGCACGTCACAGGCACCAAAAAATGCACATGTATGCATCATCGTAACGCGTGTGCTTTTGAAAAATAAATACGCAGTATATTCCCTGTATTTGTGTGGTTTCAGTTTCTGTAAGTAACTCTTTCAGTTCTATTGATCGAAGATTTTATAATATTTTCATAAGGCAAGAAGACTTGTTGCCTTAATTTCGGACAACATTGTCGTTCCCAGATTGCTTGCTGTTACGCGGAACAGTGGGACCTACAGTCGACCGGGGCGAGAGTTTTGGATTTTCTGAAATCTCTACTCCAACGATTTCAGCAGACTAAGGTATTTAGTAGTTTTGATGGCTCAGATGACTGGACAAGAAGCCGAATCGATGCAAGGTGTGTTCCTTGCGTGCATCTTCAAATTGGTTTTACATTTACTTCCATTAGTCGGTCAATCGGAAGTTTACACTGAGGTTTTTGCATGTTTCTACGTGATTTGGCCCTATTCAAAAGAGCGGCCGCCAATAAAGTGAATTCTTAATGTATCGTTTGGCGGCGAAATCCAAGATGTTTAATCAATAGGCGAGCTGAAAGTGTATCAAAGTGATTTCCGGAAGCAGCTGATGTACCATCTTGACTAATTCAGAGTATTAAACACACATTTGGAACTGTAACGAATATCAAGGCTTAAAAATTGCAAGGGAAGTATAAAACTGTGAAACAAAACTACAAGTTAAGTTGGAATTTTTGTCATTTTAGGTGATAAATAAAATGTTCTGCCCCATACCTTGTTAAAATTTAAATTCTAGCCCCTTTTAAGAGCTATGTTTGTGTTCATGCATATATTGACAACGTAAACTGATTTTATTTATTTTAAAACCGGTATACACTATTTACTGCTGAAATGGGTTCTTTGTTACTTTGCAACTTAATTATGAACAAATAAACCAAAAAACCTCTCCTGAATTCGATCTGACGAAGATTGTGAAATTCACTCCCTGTTGCAATCAAAATTCAAGATTTACTTCCAAATGGCTTTTATCAACTGTTATCATGAAATAATTTCTTAAAAATCGGCACGAAAATAAACCCAATTTTTTCAAATATAATCAGCGTTTGTTTTTATCGAAAACTGAAATATTGTCTACTGTTGTCGTATTTGTTTTAAAATGCGACTGTCACATTCGCTCATTTTGACGTTAATAATTTTACATCTGCTTTTTCGTTCTGATTAGAGGCAAAGCGTGAGCCTGATTCGACGGTGAAAATTTAAAAGACAATAGTCTGTCTTCTTAATTACAAACGCAAATTGACGCATGCTAGGACTGTTGGCTTTATTTTTCCTTTGAGTTTCAATAATGCGATGTTTTCATACAAACTGTCAACATATGTAGAAGCGTAGGCTATTCTTCAGTTCACTTCATGACGAAACTGAGAGTTTATCGTTTGAGATATCAAGCTGGAACTGAACTTCATATATAAAATGCTCAAAATTTTGCGTTTCTTTCGCCGTGACCGACGTTCTGTCGAAGTTAGCGAATCGAAGGAGGCGGGACAAGGTTTGGCCTATTTTCAATATTCAGCCTTTTATAAGTAATTTTCAGTGTGTTTATGTTTTTCATTTTTATAGTGACTGATGTTTATAGTGTAAGAGCTATGTTTGTGATATTTTTTGTTCAGAAAATAATATTTTCATAGTTAATTTAGCGTTTTATTCTTGATAGCTCGCTCATCTCCAGCCGAGCGCTATTTTATTACCACGCAAAACAACTTAATATTCCCACACACTAAGAACGTAGCAACTCTCAGTTTTTATTTAAATTTCGTACAAAATCCATCAAAAATAGGAAAAGGATTAATAAAAAATTAACTTTTATGCACGCAAGTGTAGCAAACACCATAAAAAGCTCATTATTAATTTCTTTTTTGCGTTTGACACCTTCTGACAAGATCCTAGCACCTGAAACTTTATCTTTTCATAAAATAGAAAAACACAATTCACAGTAAGAGAAATCTCGCTCGTTTATCTAAAGACAAAGCTTTCATAGTAACCGTTGTCATCTTAAACCATCTTCATAATTAAATTTCACGTTAAGACACGTACATCTTCAATTATATCGCTTCCACGATAAGCCTATAGATTTTTTTCTGGAAATTATTTTGCGTGCACGTTTTGAGGGTCCCATCGATATGAAATAGCTCAATGTACTAATAAGTCCTTTTTTGGACATGCTTCAAGAAAATGTGGTTTTATTTTTTTTTCGCAGCCCTAAGTGCTTGTGACGTTATATCTTAGCATGAAATAACCTGATATGGGTTTGTATTTTTACGGTATATTATGCACAGTTCACACTTATTGACTCGCATCTGTTATTTTATCTTGTTTATCGTGTTGCTACCCGTCTGCCAAAATAATTTTTATTGCTGAAACCTTTTTTTGTAATTGCATCAAAAGAACAGTTTCCTATCATATTTGAATGCGTGTAGAGACAACAGTGGGGCTCGAATTCTTTGCCACTGGCCAGTACGTTCTGCCGCTAAAAATATTACTTTCACACCCATGATCTGACTAGTCGCAAGCCAATATCAGAATTATTCTTCGTTTAATGTAGAAATAAAAACAACGTACCTTAGCAGATATATTTAAAGGCCTTGTCACAAGTTCAAGGTTTCTAATAGGTAGGAAAAAAAATCAAAAGGCCTAGGTCACGCGGGCGGTAAACAAAACCTTGCACCCACGTATTCTATCTTTGTACATTAAATTTGACCTTTTGGTTATTTTGGTACTTTTGTGGGGCAGTAATTTAAGATAGGAATCAATTTTTGTGCCCCTGTGATAGCCTTTGTGTGCTTTTACCCAGCTTATTGGTGACGTCACCTGAACGGGGGCATTTTCGCAAGCACCACGTGACCCGAAACCGACTGACCGCGCAGATGAATAATGAGGTCTAGGAATTAGTCGACTCATCTCAACATCAAACGTTTACCACGTTCGAACGACAGAAATTTGCAAAAATAATAAAGACTACAAAAGTACTTCAAAGATGGGGTTATCCGTTTCACTGCTCAAAGTCCGATACTTTACCAGTGTAATGGTATTTCAGAATATCAAAGTTTACAACAAAACTAATAATCTTAATTTCATCGCGACAGCATTTTTTCTTAAGAGAAATTGATGCGTTGGATAATTCAGGAGAGTTTGCCAGTACCTTCAATTTTAGGCGACCTTGAAAAGGTTTAACCTTTATTCCAGTCAAACAATTATTCCACATCATCTTTTGTCAGCTGGCGTGCAAAATAAACGAAATCAAAATATATGATACTAAATGCTGTAGGCTACATTCGAGGATGTAGGTTTGAAAAAAACATCCACCTACACTGTTTTTTTGGACTAATTAAAAGCTTTTCTGTAGTTCATCCACCCCCGCTTTTAAATGTTTGACCTTGCGCGTATTTGATTGGTTGACTATGTAAACATTCCAAAAATAATTCCCAGATGCTTTCGATTTTCCGGGTCGTATTGTAAACACAACGAAAGCGGCTAAATTTAAAGTAAATGGCTAGTTGATAACTTAATGAGAATTTAATTGACTCGACGAAGATATCGTGTCCTTTTGCATGCTAGAATGATGTATGTTTTGACAACATTAGAAAGTTATGTTAGAAGAAGCATTTAGTTCTTTTCTCCTTCTTATAAAAGACGTTTCTATTTCAATAATTGTGTTTTTTAGGTTTGAAACAAAATAGTCTAATTTGTTTTCACTGATTAAATCACCGAAAGTTCAAAAGATACATTTATCACTATATTTGTGTTTCAGGAAAAAATAACCATAACTTAAATTTGAAAATTATTGTGGTAAATGATTGTAAATATGTAAATAGGTATTTCGAATCGTCGCCATTTAAAAGATACAGCTCGAGGCTCGAGTTGTGGTTTTGCTGTCTTTGCTGTGAGATGAACTTATGTTCCAATATTACTAAACATTCAAGAAAAATTTGCATGATCTTTAATTTACCCAGTGTAACACAAGTCAAGCGCGAGTGGCCCATCAGGCTGGAGCTTATCCCTGTTTCAGTAGCATTAAGCGACTAGGAGTATTTCTATTCCCCCTGTGTGGGATGCTAGTCCATCGCGGGGTTACACCCAGCATTAAATTCGCCGGTACCCATTAGACACCTGGGAGGAGAGAGGCACTGTGAGAGTAAAGTGTTTCGCCTAAGAACACAAAACAATGATGCAATGACCTCAGTAAGGGCTCGAAATTAGACGGCCGCAGTATAGTGAATTACAAGGCAAACTGCACGCGACAATGCCGACAAGTCCTTTTATATTATGTGAAAACCTTAAAATTGTTAATTATCAGCGACAAACCAACACAAGAAAAAGAATCCAGCTTTCAGAAATAATTAAATCAATCATGCAACCTCAGTTATTAACAAAAGCCTTCTCTGGACAAAGAGAACTGAATCAACTGAGCCACTGCTCTATGCACACATTGCGTACCTATGTTTCTTTCCGACACGACAACCACTTACCCCTTCCCTGTGGAAAATAGAAGCCGCTACCGACTCGATTTTTTTTGGCTAGCATTGCTTAATTGTGAGATTTCTGGTACTCCGCATTGAATGTTTTAATTGTGTGGTTTGAATGTTTTGATTGTAAGACTTTTGACCTGCAGGGGTATTCTTGAAAATTCACTTTTGTTTTTGCACTTCCGATTTACATATTGTTTATTTATTTCATTAAGTAAGTCACTATTTCTTAATTTTTCGGAGCTTCTCGAACTGACGTCAAATGTCCACGAGAAAGTGTTGTCTCCGTTATGGAAATATCCGATATCTTAGAGTAAAGTCAATTTTAAAATTGCCAGATTTAATCATTATTGTGTTTCAATCTGTCCTCCTTTATCTCCGGCGCGAGTGACGTAAACTGTTGACAGTTAATCCAGCAATTTCTGGTTTATGCTACTAGAGAAAATCATGTTGTCACAAATATCTTATCAGCTCGATGATTTATGCATGTGGTATCTTTTAAGTACACCATATTGCATTATAGCTGATACAGAAAATTTCCAAAAGACCCGAAGCGACGTTGTTTATTCAATGAGTATAGAGCGTTTTAGTTACAACAAGAACGTTTTCCTCCGTTTTCAAAAACTTCAGCCGTAATGATCTAAAAAAAGAAAAATAGAAAAACGGAGCGAAAAGAAATTAAAATGAAAATCATAAGCGAGATTTCACTGATGTTTAAAACCACAACTCGCGCCGTCTGGTTAACATAATTAACTTTTTTTTTTACATTTGCATAAGTTTGATGCATGTTTATCAATTATTTTTAAAACACTTAAATCAATTTAATTTGAACTTAATGCTTAAAATCTAGAAGTTTGTTGGTTCAACGGTCAGTTGTGATTTATATACCCAAGGTAAGGAACCCGTTGGCAATTCGACAAACTTTTCTTCTACGCACTGAACGAAACCCTCCTGGATTTAAAACAGCGACTGAGATTTCCCTTGTGAAGGTGTCGGCTTACGGGCAAAGCAACATTGCCTGACGAACGAAGTTCCGAATCAAAGCTGAAGCTAGAAACTTCTCAACTTTCTCGTTGCAAATCACTCTTGTCATGATGTCACTGCAATGTTTCGCTTTTCGATCAGGTAATTTCAACTTGTGCTGTGAATGGCTATACAAGTGTATTTCTTTAGAATTCTCTCTCGTTTTCATTATATCATATCTGATGTCGTAACTGTTGATTCCGTTTTTTAGTCAGAAAAGATAAATTTTGAATTTCCCTTAGATCGCACAAGACAGCACCTTCGACCTTATCTGAAGCCATAGTTTTAATGTAGTCAAACAAATGACCAGCGAAGTAAGAAAACAATTGGTTTTCTTTGCTTTTCATTTATGCATTCCATTTTGGATTTCTGATTTTATTTTTCTGCTTATTCTAGTTTTTTAAAGATTTTGCTAGTTTGATGTTAGATGGCGCAACATCGATTTTAAAAATTGATCAAGCCCAGACAGGCAAAACATTAGTTTGGTTGCAAAAAAAAAAAAAAAAGCTCAGTTTAAACTGCAACTAAATTTACCACTTTGTTTTTCAATTCGGAATTTCTTTTACTCCTTCTGTTTGCAACTGCAGTTTCACTGAATATTAATTTAACGCGCTTGCATAGGGATATTCAACTGGAAAGAAAAGCCCTCGGGGTCTAGTTCGCTTCAAACAAGAGCCGCCCTTGCTTAAAATCGGCTGAAATTTCCCATTTACATGTAACATGTTCTTTGAATGTTAACGAAGGTTCACTTCCAACAAATATAGTTCTTTGTGTTCTATACTGAACAGATACTCTCTCTAAACTCATTACTTTTGTTTTATCTTTATTACAGAGTCAACATCACGGCATAAGAAAGTGCGAAAGAGAATGAAGAAGAAAGAGTGCGAGTCACGAAAAGTAAACTACTTAGCAAGCACTGTGAATGTCGATAAGGGCGAAGTAGATATTTCTACAGTGGAAGATTCATTTCCAACGGGAGAAAACCTGAAGACAAATAAAAAATCTAACAGGGCTGCATCGACGGAAAGTTTAACATTGCGTGGCAGAGACCGAGCGTGGTCACGAATATCTGCTATGCATTCTGAAGACTTTTGGGCGCGGCATTTTGACGGGTATAATTCGATTTCGTGGAGGAGTTTCCGCGCGGCTTTTCTGGAAGACTATGGGTCTGTTATACATGACTTTGCGCCGAAGAGGATTCACTGGATCTTATCTATTGTACACACGGACATTTTCGCTGCCGCCGACGACATTCACAAGTTGTATTACGATAAATTCTGCGGAAAATCCGAACACCCGGATCGCCTTTGGCTCAAAATTAAAGAATATGCATCAGAGAGAATTTTCCGTGAGGGCGTTATCGAATCTATGTTTGAGTAGACTTCAGTAGACTAAACATAACAGCTTACTCGTGACAACTGTATGGGGTCCTTTGTAAATGAATTAAGTTAATACGAATTTTTAATCAGCAGTGAACTCTATATGCTATATTTTCTTTTCATTCACCCATGTGCAATAAAGGGGACTGTGTTTTGATTTTAGAGTGTGTTAAATACGCGCGCGTCATTCAGGTCCGTTCCAAACGCCGTTCCACTCGTGTGCCGAATCGAACTGATGAATTAAGTTGGGCAGAAGAGCGGCGTTTGAATCAGTTTGGTCCGGCAGTTTTAATTAGGTTCGGCAAACAACGTGTCGATTGTTGATCAGTTGCTTTACAAGAAAATCTGAGAAAAACAATTTAAAAATTAAGTTTCAATAGCCCATTGGCTTTATTGAAGAATACAGTTTATTTTTGAAATAAACTTGATTACTTTGCTCTGATGAAAGAGACGAATTAAGCACGGGAAACCCTTTTTTTTCTCTTCGTCTACTCCCTGCATGAATAGCCGAAACTTTAACAAAATGGTTGTTCAGTACCACCAATTTAGCACTATCATCCGTTGCATGATGTTTTTGATGCTGAGAACTACACTGTTCGTTAGTGATTAAATTAATATGAAAATTAACAACACGATTAAATATCGGATAAGCAAAGCTTGAGGGTAAACGACGTTTCGACATCGTCAGAATGCCATTGTCAAGTTCAATAAGTAAGTTAGTTCATGGGTTATAAAATACGATCTACAATTATGCTACAAAGGTGTTACATATGAAAAGTGACAAAAGGAAACATGTTAGTTATACAAATAATTTTACTCGGATCGAGTCTGATTGGGTGTTAAGATCTGGTTTTAGATCTCTGATAGACAGCATTTCGTACCGCATCAGGCAGTCAAGTTTCGTCTTGCGTTTCCTTATAGGATGGTAAACATGTCTTCGAGATTGTTAGGCTCAATATTGTGTTCCCTCTTTAGATGATCTCCGATGGTTGAGCTCTGTGATGATAGGGTAACGCGGGCACTGGGAACGAGATTGACAACCTTTCCTGAAATAGCTGTATGGCTGAATCCGTGAGCGGCCAAGATGAAGCGAATCCTGTGTTCTGATTGGCTACCCGAGCGGGCAAGATGGGCCTGTCTTGCCCGCCCGGGATTTCCCGCGTCGGTCCCGCCGAGAAAAAGTCCTCTTTTTGGCCATATAATGAATCCTTTATTGACCGAGCTTGTTCGGCCAAAATGGCTGGATATTGGCCTCGTTCTTTTTTTGCGTTTTTATTGACCTCGGTCCATAAAAACGCAAAAAAAAGAACGAGGCCAATATCCAGCCTTCTTGACCTCACGCTTCGTCAATAACGCATATGTCTCACTTAAAAAGTAATGTCAGTGTTGCATGTGGTTTTACTGAAGCATTAATCACCTTCATTATCCAATCCAACTCCACTTCGTGTAGTACAAATAACGCGCGAAACGAGTACAAATATCATCAGGTTCCGTATTCCTCTTGAGCGCGCGAATGGTTTAAAAGCGATGGAAAGTTAGCATTTTGGGAAAATGTTTATTCGACATTCTAGTGAGTAGAATCGCTGCACAATTTTACTAATATTTGTATTGTGAGTCGCCTTTCGGGCTCGCCAGAATACTGCAAGACTCAAAACACACTCTAAAATGTCCTATAAGATCTATATGAACAGGAAAGATATAGTTTAAAATTTCGTACACGCGGTTTAACACAAGCGGTCGCAGAAAGTTGTAATATGCCCGTCAGTAGAGTTAAAAGAGATTTTTGACAGCTCCTAATGGGTTCTAATGGTAACACTTCAGAGCTAAATATTTTCAATTGTTCTGAGGTACCGTTGATGTGTAAGATATTTGCATGGCTTGGCCACACATCAATTTACCTTTTTAAGGGAGTTAGAACAAGAATTGAACCTGATTGTGCAGATAAACCCGAACATGTTTTTGAAAGTTTTCTTTATTATTTTTGTTTTCCAGGGCTTCCCAGCTCTTAAAACTTGCCGAGTTCTTTAACGTCCCGGGTCTTTCAACATCCCGTGCACCTTTCTTAACAAAATAATCTTATTTGGCTATCCAGCTGTCAGCGGCTGTCGTTTCCCCTTATTAATAATTCAGTTTCTTTTTGTATATAAAATGCCCCCGGTCGACGAGGCTCGGATTCTGCATCGTCAACTCACTGGTAATTCGTTATACATGACAAGACTTCTTGCCTTTACATGTAAGTCAGAACAAGTCTCTTTTCAATGTCCAACTTCACTAGAAACGATAAAACACTTGAAGAATTGATATGCTCGACAAACTCAGGCGATAAACCTGCGGTAACATTCCTTTCAACGTTCAACTTCTTCTTATCCGTCATTGCCTCCATTGGTAATATTTTGATCCTGACTGCCCTTCAAAAGCCGTCTTCTCTCCATTCTTCATCCAAAGTTCTGCTACGTTGTCTAGCTACATCTGATCTCTGTGTTGGCGGTATCTTACAGCCCCTGGTAGCCATCCTGTTTGTTTCTGTTGCAAACGAAAATTGGACTCTGTGTGGCCCCATCTTGGGCATAACCTTTCTTTTAGGTGTAGTTCTCTTCGGGGTCTCTCTGTTGACATTAACGGCAGTGAGTGCGGAAAGGCTTCTCGCTTTGTTGTTGGGGTTACGATTTCGACAAGTTGTAACTTTTAGGAAAACTCTTGCTGTTGCAGTTTCTATTTGGGTCATAAATATTGCTATCGCCGCGTGGTGCTTTTGGAATTATCATGTCTTCTTGTGGTACGGATGTGTGTTAATACTTACATGTGTTATAGCTTCCGTCGCCGCTTATACCAAGATCTATGCCGATCTTCGCCGTCACCAAACAAGTGTGCAAGACCACTCTTTCCAAGCACAACAACTGAGCCAAGGGGACACTCCACTAAACATTGCTCGATACAGAAAGACCCTTTCTAGCACGCTCTGGATACAGTTTACCTTAATGGCTTGCTATCTTCCGTATTGTGTTGTAACAGCACTAGCAACATTCGATAGTTTAACGCCGCCTCTTGTCTTGGGCTGGAGATTTACAACCACGGTTGTTTTCCTCAACTCGTCTCTGAACCCTTTCCTTTACTGTTGGAAGATCACGGAAATAAGACAAGCGATGAAAGACACAATCAAACAACTGTTCTGTTGTTCGTCAAGTTAGATACTACCTGAAAATGATTCACATCGGGGGATCTTCCAAGTAAAGCCGTGCTTATGACAAAACGTATTAAACTGCTTAACAAAATAAAACAATGAATATTTTTTCACCTCAGCATCAGCCTTAAAGCTATACTATACAGAGGAAAAATTTCAATTGTGAATACGGTAGCCTTGGAGTAGGGACGACAACAACAACAACAACAAATCGAATTTGCATTTGGCCGAGAAATCTTGCCATGTTACTATGGTGGAAAACAGTCAAAATGGTCCTCCCGGCGCGCGAGCCATTTATAATAAACAGTCGAGATAAGTTTGAATCCTTTTTCCATGAAATGTTTAATCCCAGTGATCGTCTGTGTGAGTTAAGAAACAGCTTTGTTCGTTTTGTGTGTTTTTAGCCGTTTTATTTGAAATATTATTTGGTATTAAAAGGGACTTGTAAAACTGAACTAGTATACTAAGTAAAATTCAGGAAAGAATAAACATTCTTGGGTAAAATACTGGTATTATCCTTGATACTTAAGTAAATGAAACAAAAAATGCAAATCAGATAGATACCATCGCAAAATTTAGAACTGTACATTTTGCTAAATAACTAGCACAGAGAATGTGGAATTCTAGGCTTAGAAATGCTGTTTGTGAACAATTTCATATAATATAAATATTCCTTTTTCCAATACTCTTGGTTTTCTAGCAGGAACATTTGTTAGAATTCAAATTTAATAAAAACATGTAGAGAACCTTTTTTTTTTATTAGTAATATAAATGCTAATCAGGCTAGCTATGTGACAAGCAGATGGCGGATCGAGGAGAAAGTGAACTTTTTAATTAGGTGCCTTTATAGACAAATGCTACAGCACGTCAGCCATTAACTCAGATGGTGACAATAAATTCATTTTGAGAAACGTTTACCTGTCTAGGATAAGAGATAACTCTGACAGGGAACAACTGAACTGGAAATTTTTCAGTCGTCAGCCAATGTATTGAGGCTCTCTTCCAACACATCTTTAATTTTAGCTCAAAATATTTTGGTTAATAATTTTCTCACTGTTCGTTCAGGATAGTTGTTAACATTGATGATGTGCTTTCTGTTAAAGTGTTGGATAAATGTGAACGGTTTCATACTAAACGGGAAAAGTGTTCTTTGAGCCAGCAGATGCCTCATGTAAATGAGAAGCTGACGGTTTAAACATTTGTTGAAAGATCTTAAAAACCCATAGTTTTACCTTGCGCTTAACCAAAATAACCAACAGTAAAATACGAAAAAAGGGAATCTTAAAGTACTTTCAAAGAAAACTAGGTGAATATTTGAATGAGTAAAATTGCAAAGTCACGGTTAACGTACACCGGAAATTTGTAACCAAATTTTTCTCAACCAGTCTTTTACACAATCTTCCAGCATCTTCTAAGGTTTACAGATACGCTGACATTATTTTATACCCTGCAGGCTTTTGTCTCTTTTTTTCAGTCATTTCTGTCAGACAGTAATGTTAATACAATCATTTTGCTCTCTTTCTCTGTCACCATATTTGACAAAGCCAACAGCATTAGCATCTACGCATGCGCGGTACCCTGCACTGTGATACGCCGAGAACATCCGGGATGTGAAGAACTGATTGACAGTGCTGTGCTGTGGGAAGACGTTACAACATATTTTGGACAACCCCTGACAATCTTGTCGGTGACAGCACTCACAGCAACAGAGGGTTAGTTTACTGACTTCATCCTGTGTGAAAAACGCGCCGTCGGGTACATCATAAGAATGCAAATTAGTCAAACGGTTTCCATCCATTTCGTCACCGACTCCAAGTTGCGGAACTCTTGGTGCGATAAGCAGAATCTCTCCTTCGCCTTCTTCACCGAATTCATCACTGTGATAACGAACCTTGAATCTGGAAAAGGGAACAAAAAGAGCATTTACAAAGGGGATAATTTTATGACTGTTATTATTTACTTTGCATTGATTTTGTATAGATTTACCTGCAATTTATTTGTTTTCGCTTCTATCTTTCTACACCCTAATATTCGGTGTTAAAAATGTTTTTGAGCGGTGCTTTCGTGTGGTATTGGAAGTTTTTTTTGCTCTACAAGGTGGTTGTAATTTTCAAGTCAGTGGACTTAGTGTGTGACAATTCAAATGAAATTGAAAGGTATTGAGCAGTACTGTCATGTAGTAGTGTTTATCAAACTGTACAAGGTGGTCCTGGGCCCAGTTGTTCAAAAGGTGTATAACTCTGTCCACCGGATAAATCGCTATCCAGTGGATAAGTATCGACAAAACAAACCACGCTATCCACTGGATAGTGATTTATCCGGTGGATAGCGTTCTCCACCCTTTGAACCGACTGGGGCCTGGTGTGTGACCATTCCAATGAAAGCTAACACGCAGTACCGTCATCTGGTGATGTCGGACAATGCAACCCAATGGTGGCTTTTTTCTCTTTGCAAAAAGTTGCATCTTGTCTTTCTAATCAAGATTTAATAATAAAAAATAGGGTTCACCGAACCTGTTTTTGAGTTATTAGCAGCTGAAGCTAAAATTAAGGAGGTATTTAGAAGGTTATACTGTTGCTATGGTAACCTATCATGTCATAAAAATGATAGCAACGTGTCCATCAATCATTGGGCATTTATTTGACACCATGATCGTAGCATCAACTGATAAATAGTGGTTGTAGTGATTCATCAAATCTAAGTCTTGAAAAGTACTGGAAACTGTCACCAGCTACCTTAACTCAGAGTGATCTAAAACAAGTGTATTATCTTGGGAGACGTGCAGGAGTAAATTAAGTTAACTTGAGACGTTGCAAAATCATCCAGGCGAAGTAAAGAACTACATACTTGTAATAACATGGTTTTCCTCCGGAGTTTGGTCTCACAAACTTCTCCATGAGATCGAAAATAACGTCTTGTCCGTCTTCACTTAGAAACGAACAGTTTAGCTTGGTACGAGCAAGCATCAGTGCGTTCAAAAGGCTGTCCCCGTAGAATTGATCGTCGTGCTTATAACCGCCGTCAACAACAACAATCCTTCGCAGCCTTCTCTTTAACAGTGGTAAGATCGCGAGGTTTTCAAGATGGCCTCCATCGCTAAGCAGCAGTATAGGTGGCGGCATCGGGCCGGTGTTTCCTTTGGAAAACATTTCTCTCACAAAATAGACGAACGAAATGTGTACGATGAACCACCTGAATAAAAAAGAACAAACAAACAAAAAAAACAAGAATAACGTATGTTGACTCATGATCAGGATTGGACTACCTTACAAAGCGTAGTGTTCATGTCATGTTACGTCATCATTATGTTGAAGTCTCCGGCGTGAATGACAGCGTCTGTTGAGCTACTCTCTTCTAAGGGATCTGGGAACGAGGTAACATCAATTGCACTCGAGGGTGTTTTCTCTCAGGCCGCATTCCTTTTAGAACTACAGGGTGAAATCGCGATTTCTCGAACCACCAAGAGAAAGGGGATGGCTTCGAGAAATCGGAAGTGTGAGATAAATCGGAGGTAAAGGGTGCTTACCATTTAGCCAAAAATCCGGAAATTTCGGTTGAAAATCAAATGGAAGAGTAATTTTCCGGAAAATCCGTTCGGAAACTGTGGCCTAGCTACCTCCAGAGGTACTCCTCTTTTTCCGTTCGGAACGGAACGTCAGAAATTTCCTTACAATTTGTACGGTTTCCCAGTTCCAGTCTCCCATCAACGGAAAACAATAACAGGAATCCGAACTACAAATAGTAAGCACCATCTCTTTCGGTTGGTTTGCAAATTTTGAAAAACCCTTGCCATTATTCAATGGACATCCAAACCGGTTACGTCCAACCAATGGTTAGGACCCAAATTGCAGTGCTCGACCTATTGAATGAAATCTAAAAGAAGCGACATCTCTGTCGGGATCAGGCCGGACTCTTCGAGAAATCGCTTTCTTATTGCGGGTTCAAGAGAGGCCCGCAACACTAATCTTGACAGTGACCAGCGGATTGTGTATCACGCGTGCGCGCCACGTTTATAACAGGGACGTTCAGAACCGAAAGTTGAAAGTTTGGTCTTCCACCAAGAACGATTAGAATGCGAAAAATGTGTCAATCATGCATGCACAACAGTTTGCCGGATGAGATCGACGCTTCTGTCACATGGAAGATTGCAAACATAACGTTTTGCAGACGGTGTTTAGGCGTTGCTTTTGAGAAGATTTGCTGGGATTTATCGACGATGTCTGTTGTTCAAGCGCTGCTATTAAAAAGATTGCCTTGATTTATCGACATTTTCTGTTGATCAACTTATGGCAAAATATCTATTAACTTAAACATGAATGTATTTTCCAATCTCAAAGTAGCCCTCTCGTACCAGTTCCTTCTCTGTCCATTGCTAGGCCCGCACTTTCTAACCTGTGGTTACCACTAGGTTTAGTCCTTATACCTTGAAGCCACGAGGCCTTACTAATTTATTATTATTATTTTCTTGTCAAGTCTTTGTTTTTTCGTTTCAGTTTTTTCCGTGCACGTTTTTCATGGTAATTAGTTTCGTTATTTAGGTTATTTGGGGATTACGTAACGTTTCATATTTTCGTGTTCATTCTTTTCTGTTATTTCTATTGTTCTGTAGAGCGTCTTAAGTAGTTAATTTTTTTCGTTTTCGTTGTCACAAATCTTGTAAGTTTCGTTATTTTAGATATTTTTGTGCTTGTTTCATTTATTTCACGTCTAGTTTTCTGCTCTGTATTTAGTTTGTTTCAGTTTGGTTTTATTTTCAGCGAATCGCTTGTTGAAGTGCGCATTTTCTGAGTTGTGTCGTTCTGGAGACAAATAAAGATATTTAGAAAACAGTCCTAAGAAAATACGCGCGCTGATTGGTTAAAAATCGTGTTTCTATTAAACAATTAGATTATGAGCTCGAGATTTCTATCGCGTGATAGTTGACGAGGGCGCAGCCCTAGTCAACTATCACGCATAGAAATCGAGAGCGAATAATCTAATTGTTTTAGTATAAATCTTTTCTGGAACAGCCTCGACCAGTAAAATGTCTCAATCTTCTTCACGGACACTTCGAAAACGCAAAGAAGCGGCCGCCATTTTGTTAGCAAGGGCATACTGCTACGCTACTCACTATCTATCACTGAATAGATAGTGGGTAGCGTAGCCAATCAGAGCGCGGCATTTGTGATAGAACGCTAGTAGATTTATACTAAAACTCGATAGAAACACGGAACTAGACGAACTAGCACGAGCTGTTGACGTGATGATGGCGCGAGCAAAGATAATTTACATTAAAGTTAACAAGTTGTTTTCGTTTTTTTCGTCGCGGTGTTTTCTAAAAGAAATAGAAAACATGTCTTTCGTGTTTCTATCGAGTTATAGAAACACTCGTGAAAGTTTGGGAGAACTCAAAAAGCTGTGGAAACACTCGCCTATCGGCTCGTGCTCTCACAGCATTTGTCGTTCTCCCAAACTTCCACTCGTGTTTCTATAGCTCGATAGAAACACGAAAGACATGTTTTCTATTTCTTAATTATTTCGGTTACATACCTGGCTACCTTTTCCCACCATCTTGGTTGTTCCGAACCTGTGTCAATAAGAGCGATGAAGACCAGTACAAGATGTACCACAAAGAAGATTATTACTCCAATTTTAAGGGATGGTTCTATACCGTGGTAAAGTGCTGGTACGACTATTAATGGAAGACCACGAAGAACATGGACAAGACACGGAAGTAATATCTGTGAAATTGCAAAACAACAGAAACAGAATGTTTACATTATAAAAAACAACTTTGAGTTATCAATTAAAATTTGTAGAGTTAAGAAAAGATGACAGCTCAAAGTTGGGAGCAAAGCATAAAAAGGCTCTGTCGGACTAAATGCAGAGCTACAAATATTTCTTAATGTATGATGTAGTAAGGTCTTTTCTGCATCTTTCAGATGCATTGATTGATAACTGTGAAGTCAAAGTAACTATGGTCATGTTTTAACTACGCTCTTTGAGCACGACAGAAAAATTGAAATCTATCCTGCAAGTAACGTATTTTCAGGAAACGTTGTTTGTGCTCTTTCTTGAAAAGAGATAGGATTCCTGTAGAAAGTTCTGTGAATGTGGAACGGTCTTTCTAGGACCAAATGACCTGTCGTTCCATTCCCGCTACGATTTGATGGCGTTACTAAATAAAATACAACGGACACGTCACCCGCTCGCGCCCTACTTCGCCCTCGCCATATAGAGAGGAAGAGGAAACAGCTAGAGGCTAACACGTATAGGTATATACCACACAAGTGAATAGTGCTTTCCGCGCGCTCTGATTGGTTAACTCGGAGGTGATTAGCAAAGTACTATTCACGTCCGAGTAGCGAAGAGAAACAAAATGGCTTTCCGTGTCGCTTCGTTTACCGAAAGCAATGTTTTTGTCTGCTAGTTATTCAGGTTGTGTGGTATATACTAAGACAATTATTCAGGTCAGTGTCGGTGAAAGTTCCACTTTGGTGGATAATTGTTAATTACATACGTTCAACGGGCAAACATACCCTCGATGTAAAGCTTTCCCTTTTCACCGATTTAATGTCACTTAACATGGTAGCACCCATCTCGAATCCAAGAATTGTATGGAGACGAGTGAGCCCTTCAACCGTATAATCATATTTGCCCATGTGAGTGGAGAGCGCGGCCGCCGAGGTAGCCATAGCATCTGATAGCCTCACATCATCCGGCTCCAGTCTTCCTTTGAATTGTTCTTTGTTTGGGTCGCGATCAATACGTTCTATTTCTGCGGGCGACATTGTCAAAAGTTCATAACTGTACTTGGACGTCTGGCTTTTCTTCCAACGGTTAACCACAATGTTGGCCAAGTATTCAGGTTTCATGCCTTTCAGATCTGCTAATGTCAGTGGTCTCGCCTCCTCTTCGTCTGCTGCTGGCGTCAGGCATGTCCACAGAACACAAACGTCTTGCAGCCCAATCCCGGAACATCCAGTCGCTCCCAGGCCTTCGCGGTGATAGAAAGCTCTCTGAAGTCTCCATCTGGAAAGAGAAAGATCGATGCTATGAACTCCATGTAAGGCATTTTCTGCGCAGACGCTCTTTGAGCTCGTCACGCATTCTTGGGATGAGAGCTAGCCGTGACGAATCCAAAGAGCGTCTACAAAGGTGGTTACTTTATGGGATCTTTGCTTAATAACCTCGAAAGGGGTTGATTTAATCTTTTTAGACTGATTATAGAAAACATGTTTGCGTTTTTGCATATCATTGGCTGAAAGAGACAATATCTTTGCAAAAATTGTAGCCTGTGCATGCGAGAGGGCTCACGTTTGGTAAAACAATTGTTGACGAGTCCAATCTATCCCAGACCTCTCCGCGTTGGGTTTGCTCGCGGACTCGTTTGAGTCGCGCGTGTATTTCCGCGTGTGAATCTAAGCTAGTGCCTGCTCGCAATCCAGCGTACGCAAAAAGGTGGCGACTGCCACATTTACCTATTATGCTTAGCTCGAGGCTAACACGTTAACTGATCAGTTTAACTGATCACTATACGGCACCTTAACTAACCTGTTGTAAATGTGTACAGCTCTCTCGTGCACTGAAGCCACCATGGGGACAACCCATATGACAAAACCGGATGCAAAAAGCAACCGATTAAATAGCTTGGGTGAAAACATTATACCAATTGCCTTTCCTTCGTAAACCTTCCAGTGAGTAACGTAAGAATAAAACAAAATAATCAGGACATAGGATGTTTTCTTTCGTAGCAGGGGAAGAACCAACCACACTATGACGCACAAAGGCACGGAGGCGATCTTTGCCCACAGAGGGATTTTATCGAAGAAGTCATGGATAGAAAACGGGATGAAAGTGAGCACCAGAAACGCGCCAAAAGTGTACTGGCTAAGCCGAACGAAAAGGCTCTGAAGTGGAGAGAGGCACTTTAATCGAAGAAAGACATGAAGTGCGATAAATAAAATGAATAGAACAGCGAACAGTGTGATGGTGTAAGTCCCTGCAGTTCCCTGTCGATCAAGACAATATTGCCTAATGACCTGTACTACAGACAAGTCGAACGCAGCATCGTCAGTTTTGCCGGACCTTTTCGCTGCCGCTTTCGCCACTGCATCGCAGTCCACTTTTTCGCGCAAGTACTTTCCAAAAAGGAGGTCAACCATGAAGGCGACTGGGCATGCGTACGATCCCCATATGATCATAGGCTGTACAAAGGTGACCAGAATAATAAGGCAGGACAAAATTATTGTGTCGAAGATTCCTTGGAGTGGCTTCTTCCAGTTGCAGACGTATCCTGTCCTATCCCTCATGTGGTCAAAGAATTCCTCGTGCCAGTCTCTGCGGGCTTCACCCTGCTTTCCTTGCCGTCTTTCCTCTCTGTATTTCCAGTCCAGGTAAGCTGTGCCTGTGTAACCACCCCCTGACACACAGCTTAAGTAATCCACCTTAACTTCACACTCAAGCAGTCTGCGCAAGACTCCAGAACAGAATGCCGCTGACCGAATGCCGCCGCCAGAAAAAGCCAATCCAGTGCTACTAGTCATCGTCACTACAAAACAAAAATACTCCATCGAAATAACAAACAAAGTATGTGTATCCGTAATTAGCAGTTTTTGGAAGCTCCCCTCCACTCCATCCCCACAATTATATCAATTAAAAGGCTATAGAATGCCCGTTAGAGTGCGGAACAAAGCTACCTAAAAAAAGCTCAGGATTCTTCAATCCGAGAGTTTATTTTCTTTCTTCCATTTCGTTACGACCATGCCGTTACGTCTATTTGGTAACTTGAAATTTGTTATTTCATAATTCCACATGTAAAGTTGACCTTTACTCGTTTCTTTTCAGCCCATATTCTGAAAGTTATTCTTTACCCGCTGATAGCACCCTTCCTTTCTCACCTTCTCCCATGAAATTATACAAAATAACTGAACGCCGTGATGCTGATCGTTCGACCCAACAGCGACGATAGAGCGATGCGCGCTTGTCGTATACGCGTACACGGTGTTAATATTTGGCAAGAACTTGCGCAATAACTGCTTTTAATGCGGGGATTCAACTGAAGGCCGTTCTCCCGCCGTTTGACATCGGTTTAATGCGAATATCTCGTTCGCGTTTCAAGCAATCCAGAAACTCTATCATCATTACACGAGGCTATGTTTTGCGGTGTTTGTAAATTTTTGGGCGATTTTTGGGGATGTTTGGGGGAAATAGGTTTTCTTAAAGGATAAGTAAAATTTAGAGAAATAAGAAATATTGAAGATTTAATGTGATTTTAAAATTAGAATTTGATGTTAAAAATTAGCATATAGATGGACACCAAAACGGTCCCCTGACAACCTGAGGTGCTCTAGAGTGGGGGTCACTTTTCCTTCTTCTAACCCTTCTTTAAACCTCTTAAAATTTCACTCAAATTCACCTTTATCCCCGCCTCAACAGGAAGAAAATGTTTTAGAATGGAATGTTCTTCCTGTTTGTCATCAACAGCAAAACTTATAACACTTGCCACCTGCTCTGTGAGCAATATTTCAAAATCCGCTGTCATTCACCAATGCATTAAAAGGTTCTTTAATAATTCACTTCAACAACTGGGAAGCCGTTTGATAAATTTTTACTAACACCAAATTAACTTGTTTCGCCGTGTCTTTAATATCATTTGAGATAAAAAGAACTGATTATTTTGCATGTATTTCTGGGAATTTTGCTTTGGTGTAAACTGGTATAGTCTGGCAAAGTTGCGCAGTTAGTCCCTCCCGTCCTGTTCTCGCAATTTGTGAAACAGAACCCTAAGATCATCGAGGTAATGGGTGAGTTCAGGCCGTATATTGGCAAGGCCTCCTTAGATCCATGCAAAGTTTTAACTTTTTGAAGTCCTAATACTTCTATTCACAACTTGAAACTATTAAACTCTCCCTTTTGCTATCAAAATGACACCGAGTAAATGGATTAAAGGATTATAAGGTGGTTTCACACAAAGCAAATTATGTGCAAAACGTAGGAGATGTCACGTAAGATAAAGATTTAAGACAAATCTTAAAAGGATTTCTATGCAATATTTACCGTTTCAATGAAAGTTTGAGGCGCTTTTCCAATGAAGTTATGTGCAGTCTTTTCAAGCAAACTTCGAACTGGGGTTTGATTAAATCGAGGCACGTTAGCGTCTCGTATTTCACCTTTTAACGTATCAGATTACCTATACTGGACTGCGTGTCACAAGCATTCGAACGAGGCAGTTCTCAATCTCGATTAGCCGTTGCCCGACTCGCTACACAACGATTCATCTCTTGGTTGAACACGAGCGTTGTGTGACCATCCAATCACAGGTTGTTCGGAGTCTGCCCTGATAACCCCAACCCTTCAAGTGAAGGTGATCCAGTGTATTGTGATGATGCCACAGTGGGGCACACACCAAACGGTCCACTCATCTGACATGGTATATAATCTTAGAGACAAGGCAAATAAGTTAGCTCTACCTAAGTTTAGCTACCTTAGCTCTACCTGACCTACCTTAGCTCTACCTAAGCCCCGTACTGATTTTTTAAAACGAAGTTTCTTTTACAGTGGGGCACAGTTGTGGAATAGCCTTCCCCACGATGCCAGAGCTGCTAGATCCTTTAGCCACTTTAAAAGACTTATCAATCGCCTGATGTCTCCCTCGTGCTCCCACACGGCAAACATGTAAATCAGTTTTTTTTTAATGTGATGTAATCATTCTTAACTTGTAACTGATGTTTTTACCGTGTTTAAATAAAGCATATGATGATGATGATGGTACCACACCACGCCTACCTTGAGGTCAGAGTTCAAACGAGAGGCAGCGTAACCGAGTGGTTAGGGCGCTGATCTCGTTTCCCTTAAGTCCCGGGCTAGGCCCTCCATTTCTTCGCTAACTGGCTCCCAAGTTTAACTCCTCGGCAACGTTTTGTAAATGACCAAACACTCCTGTTCAATTAAAAAAAGAACCAAAAAAACACACCTTCGTGATTTTCGTTCTTCAAACTACGCAGAATTTGGTCATTTCAGGTTGTCGTTCTGCAGGGGTTGGTCGCGCAGAGCTATTGTGTTGCTTGTTGCCGTTGTGGCTTGCTTTGCTTCAACTGGTTAGCCCCCTGCCGGCTAGGATTCTTAACAATCTTTTGCTCATTCGAAATTCCGTTAATAAACCAACCCGCCTAAAAGTTTAATTTCTCAATAAACGCCCCACCCCCCCAACCCCCCCCCCCCCCCCACCCCCTTCCCAATAACATTATTTGGTGCAGATTTAATGCAATCAGAAGTCAACTGGAAGATCTCCTCGGCTTCTGGTTGGATAATGACTGTACGAAAGAATGCGAATTAATTAATTAACATTCGCACTTTGGGGCTCCTTGCTGTAATATACTATACAACAATGTGTACAGTATGTGGTCCTTGGTCCGTGAGGTCCTTGGTCCGCGACTTTTTCGAATATCATTTAATATTTCCGTGATAACTAAAATTCGGCTAGAAATGAATGTTTCCAATGATTTATTGATTATTCTTCTTCAATATGGCAATTTTTCAGCTTTTTTACTATCGGTTTACGGTGAGGAATTCATGCTTGTCGCCAGACAGGTCAAATTGTCTTTCTTGAAATTTCAACTTTTCGCTGCTCCGTGAATTAGATGGTCGCGTTTACTGAGCTAGTGCACAGATACAACGCAACGGGAAAACGTGTTTTTTTTGGAGAACAAGTAAATAGATGACCTGATTTCAGCTGCTGCGAAGAGATTTGCTGCAGAGTTTCAAATTTTTGATTTAGCGACTATTGACAATTATCAACAATTTTCGCATATGGGTCCTTGGTCCGCGACCTAGGACTTTGGATAACATATTTGTTTTAAACAATAATAATTTAGTAAAATAATAAGCACTGGGTGTGCACATTGTTGCTGCGGCATCTATTCTCGCATCCAGTGTTTCAAAACTCATATTTAAAGGTAAAAGAAAAGAAATTAAAACGCGTGTTTGTGTGGGAGACTCTCGTCTGAAAGAAATCTGAAGAAATTCCGGTTTTATTTTATACTCCGGTTTTATTTCATACACGCACCTCACAACGACTTCCAACAAAAAGACTGAAGCTTAAAAATGCCAAGAATAATAAAGAATAGATCAAATGATGTTTCTTTTTTGGAAATTGTCGAGATTTACAGTTATTTTCAGGTTGTTTACATGATTCGCGGATGAAGGACCACATTTGCGGACCAAGGACCCGCGAGCACGGTCACTGTTTTTTGAATTACACGAAAAATGTTTGAGTTAAGGAGTTGTCACTTTGCAATTATAGCGAGAGACATTAAATCTATCTTCAGGGAAAATTTCAGCCCATCAGGCTTCAATTCAGGTAAGATATACTACATACTGTAGTTATTAACGTAGACTGCTATATCTCTGCTCAGTAAAGTTATTTGCAATGGGAGGTAAATTGAAATAATCTTTCTTTCACGAAAAATTGACACATACATCACGGCCATTCGGGCCAAATAATTGTAGGAAAAAAGGCAAGCTTAGAGCATAAATAAAGGAGATTTATAGGAATTGAGGATAAAATATACAAGTGTTTTAGTAATTACGAACTACACAGATGCCTTGTTGGTTGAACAACACTTTATAATTCTCATTCTTACATAATCAAATAATCCAAAAGTTGCCGAGTGTACATGTTAAATCTGCTCGTCCTCTACAGGAGTCATATGACAACTGAAATGTACTATCAGTCACCGATTTTCTCTATTGTGTCATGACTTCTTTATGGCCCTATTAAAGGGACACTATCACGATAATGCGCACGCGCGAACGTCAGCTGGCTTCCATCAAAGAAAACAATAGAACTGTCACATTGACGCAAATCTGAACTTAACGTAAAATGAATATCAATAATATACAATTCTCAGAAGGTTTAGGGTTACGATGTAGTAAACTGAGGGCGATGTGAACGGATTTTTCAAGGTTCTTCATCACTTCTCGCATCTTTGAATTCGCAACATCCTGTCCAAAAATCAAAATCTGGCGCATGCGCAAAAACGTGATTGTGTTCCTTTAACAAGTACCTTATTGTTACTTATTTCGTGATATATTAAACACGCGAAATTCAATACGTTCAAGCGGTCTTTACATGAAACAATATCATCTTGCTGCAGATAAGATATCCTTGGTGCAGTCATCAGTTTCATTTTGTTATATAGCTTTGCTCAGAGTCATTGGATTCTACTGCTATGGAAAATTAAATTTAGTTGTGCCAATTCTGAGACTAACAGTTTGTTTATGCAGATCAGCATTTTAACAGTTTTTGCAAAATTTAGTTCCTTTTAAAGTATTTTATGGCCAAATCGTCATGACTTTTAGTTATTTGCTTTTTTTCTTTTTTCATGGCGGTTTATATAATTGGTGCGTTGGAGAAGATCCCTCGCCCACAACAGCTTGACTATCTTCCAGGTCCTGCAAAATACAACAACAACACTTTATTACCAAATTAGCCATGTTCTAAATGAGCAGGGGACTGGGTACGAACATATTTTTTCTTGGTGCCAATATTCAGTATCGATTGAATTGAAAATGGGGCACGTCATCTGAAAGAGCATCCAAAAATTAGTAAATTCACCAAATTTGATGGTTATTGGTTTAAACGCAAAGGCATGGTACACTTTTAAAATAAGAGAGCTTGGTATGGATTGGAGGACGCCTGTACCTCCAATCCATACTAAGTGTACCATGCCTTTGGGTTTAAACCAATAACCATCAAATTTGGTGAATTTACTAATTTTTGGATGCTCTTTCAGATGACGCACCCCATTTTTCAATTCAATCGATATTGAATGTTTGTACCAAAGAGAAAATATGTTCGTACCCAGTCCCCTGCTCGTTTAGAACATGGCTAATTACTTAAATACGATGCTTCAAAAAAATATAATTAAAACAGAATATCGGTAACAACACTCAGAAAAACTAAAAAGCTTATCGAGCTGAGCGAAGTTAAATTAAATTTATACTAAGAAGGTGGTTGGCAATAAAGCAAAGAAAGAAAAGCGGTTAATGGAAAACGAACATTTTATAGCAAAATACATTAAAGCTAAATAAAGAAAATTAGTATTAAATATAAAATAACGACTAGGTGCCAGATGAACACTCATTAATGTTGGCAGTATTTCTGTAAAACGTTAAACTTAACTTCATTTTTGAATATTTTGAGGGGGAAGTGTTTGATGGTTTCATCCAAATCATTCCAAACCATTACAGGGGCAAAGCGAATGTTGAATTTACCATAGTTTGTTTTGGCAGAGTTGATATAACAAGTTGATCTGGAAGCAAGCCTGAAGGAAATTTTTAGATATAAATAGATAGAAAGCTTATACCGTTTTTTATGGAGATATAGTTTTCTTGCCTTCAGCTGATCTTGCAAAGTGGCAGGAAATAGATTTTTAAAACTCATTAATAATTCATCTAGTTAAAACAAAGGAAATCTGAACCGTGACGGTGGTTTGGTTATCTGATCATAATTTGCATAGATTTTTAATATTTTATTTCTCCGTTTTCTCCGTAGTTTTAGGTTTGATTGAGAAGATGTGTCAAACACTCGTGAGAGTGTTTCATCACATGTCCAAGCACCTCGAATTTCGTCAAAAATACTCCGCTATGCGTCGCATTTTCAACTCTCTTTTCGGTGTTTGGAAATGTGATGAAACACTCTCCCTCGTGTTTGATATATTACTTATCAACCAATGAATGGGGGCTGGGTCTGAATTAGGATGTCAGACATCACAATATCATACTCAGTCATGTGATCCAGTTTTTTGTTTCTTGCCATACGAAGCAACAGCTTCTCCACCCAGTCAGCCTTTTAACCAGTCTGTGTGTTTTTCTCTTTCAACATAAAAATTACGAAGATATTCTTTGATACATCCCATCTGTGGTTGTAAATAAAGTGTTGGATTCTTGTGTGGCAGATAAATGACATAGAGTATGTGAGAATTGCCATTTCTTCGTCGATAAATGACGGGGCAGAAGGGAAGGGAGAAAGGCCGCAGAGTAAAGTTGGTTACGTCAGTTCCCTGGATCCCTCACTGCTTACAGGTCGAGTTGTTGCCAGTTTAACTCTCAAGATGGGAAAATAGGAGCTCGGTTTGATTGTAAGAGGGGCTAGAATTGATTGTTCAATTGTAATGACAAGAGGGAAAACTGTTTGCCAACCTGTCTCATTTCATCAAGGGTGCCCACTATTGCTTGTTGTTGTCTCCCTAGGAAACGCCTGAAGTCTGCTATCTGTTTCTGAAGTTTACGCACTTCCTGAATAGAGAAAGAGTAAAAACATCAGTCGTCTAGTTTGGTTTAATGTACAAGCCTGTGTATAAAATCTTTAAGAGCAACCACTTGAATGCAAGCAATCAGCAGTAGTCCTTCCATGTGATGCTGTTAATTTCCAATTTTTCCCAAATTGCTAAAGGTTCACTTCCAAAAGAGACATCACTTATACTCAGTCTCTGCAGGAGGAATAAATCTTCTTAATGATCCAAAGCTGGGATTATTGAGCTTGAAATACTAATGTACGAAAACGTTTATAAATTCTTGAATTGAAAACAAGCCCAGTAAAAGGCAAGCAACTGCAGCAAAAAAATTGATTTGTGTGCATGCATGCCCACGCTGGAAAGCAAGGCACACTTTTATGTTGCATGCAGATGTCGTTTTGAGCAGCTTGGATCTAATCTAGCTTGTAACTGACTGAGTGTTAAAAATATCTTAAAAAAGTATTTTCCCAAAAGAAATGAACACGTCCGTGGGCTACTTTTCAGTTGGTAACTGCATGTAAGAGTGATACCTCCTTCCTCGCCACTTCTTCTTCTTGCAACCTGGCTTCTGTTTGTTTAAATTGTTCTTCAAGCAACTTTTGATCTTCTGCCAAATGCTTGTTGGACTGAAAAAAAAAATGCAGTCAACTCACTCTACAGTAAAGACATTTGCGACAGGCAACTACATATATAATTGTCTGTTTTAGAGAGATGTCAGCCCTACACCAGGCTTACAAGCTCTTACATAACCAGGAACTTTTAATTTTCCGGAGAGCTCGGAGTTCGCAGACAAATTGGTTTTTGCACAGTTGGTTTCATCAAAGACTTAAAAAAGTGTAGGAAATTTCAGCTAGTTTACTAATTAAATGCATTTTAAATAACTAATTTACCTAAAAAAACTACGCCAAAATGTTTGTTAAAAGTCTTAAAACCATATTAAGAAAGTTTGTTTAAAACCACGTTTCAACGTTAAGCTAACATAATTTTAAAGTCGCTCAAGATGATAGTTGACAAAAATGTATAAATAACAATTTAAACAATAGTTCAATAGATGTGTTAGAATGTCCAATCAAAAAAAGAATTTCGCATTGATGGAGTCAGTTTGCGTGTTTAAGGTTGGATTGCGTTCTGTTATAAAAACCATTTCGTAGACATTTAGGCAATCAAATTTCCTTTGGTGCTTTCGGGGAGTGTGAAACGGGCTTTCTTTGAGGAGCCTTGGGTCTCCGTGGCCTTCCAAAAGGTGTTTGCCAATCGCCAAGTTTTTATGTTCAACAATATGTTGGTGAAGGTCTCGGGCTGTGTAGCCCCATAATCTGCAGCACACAGATCATGTGAAAATAAATAAACCACACATTATTGAATTACGATTAATTTCTTTGGGCTTGAGATCTTCTTCCAGTTACTTGCTACTAAATACTGGTCATAGGGTGGTGTCAATCATGTTACTGAGATCTTCGAACCATGTTAGCTGCTGTATGATCCTTGAAAGGGAGACTGACTCACAAGACACTGCTTTCTTCCACTTGTCTTTCTCTTACACCCGATGAACTGTTCTGGATAAATTTGTTAATGGTGGCATTAATAAAATTAAACCATTCCACCATTATAAAAATTTACCCAGAATGTTTCATCAGCTGTTTATTTATCCAGAACATTTCACCAGGCCAATGATGTTAAAGTCAATTTAGCTCTAAAACAAATTTTGTAACCAAGCAAAGGCACATAAAAGTTCTTTAACCTGAATCTATCGACTACTAATAATCTGCTATCTACTATCGATCCGTTATACTGTATATGCTGTTTCTCTTTGTTTTGGATTATGATAATGAATAGGAGACAATAAAAAATCAAAATCAAACTGGTTTGAAACGATTTTAAGGAGCTTCAGAATGCTTTCAGAAATGTCGTTAAAATAAGACGGGAAAAACGACTGAAATGCGAATTTCTTCATTGCACTTGACGCATGACGTCTGGAGGAGCTACTACATAAATTTAATTCTATAAGTGATCTGAACACAGTGGCATGATGCTGAAATACATGCATGGTCTGTTTCAAATGAGAAATACTTCACATAACTTGCAGGGATCAAGTAAACTTGATGTTCCATACGTAAACACAACTCATGGATTATATTCCTTTTGACATGCATCAGCAACTATGTGGAACAGACTCACTGAGGACCTTAGATCTACTATGTGCCTTAGGGTGCGTTCGTTTGGGAATATTCTGGAATGAGAATATATTCTGGAATATATTCCAGCTATTCTGCTCCTGGGAGCAGAATACCCGGAATGGAAATCCAAGTATTCCGGAATAGGAAGAGCAGCCAAACGAACGCCATCCTCGGAAACCCAGGGCTTCAGAGGGGATGGGAAGGGAAGGGAGAGACTGAGAGAGGGAAAAAAGGAGAGGGGAGGGGAGGGGAAGGGAAAGAGGAAAGGGGAAGCCCTGGGAAGCTTCTCTATACAGATCATTTCTCGATCGAAGAGCAAACACCATTAGCGAGGTGTGAAACAGAAGCGCTCGTATGACAAAAGAGACGGGCGAGGTTCAATTAGCACCTTCAAAACTGCACGGCAAGATATGTCTACTGACCAGATGATATCCGGTAAATCGTTTTCGGTGGCTTTTGTCCGCGAGCATAACAGATCAAATTGTCGCCGCTCTTCGATTTCTTGCTTGCGTTCCGACCATTTAGAAATTTTCAGTCTGCTTTCTTTGTTTAAGTTTTTTGTTTAATACAGTTTAGATTGGTAGGACTGAAATATTCGAGTAATGACGGAAGGACGTACTACGCCGAAGAAATCGGCGCAAGATCTTTGCCAAATATCAAGCTAAAATAGCCTAAATTCTGTTGTTCCTGTTGCAAGCTTTCGGTCAATGTCGGCGCTTTTGCCTATACACGCTGCCGTGATCTTGCTATTTCTCAAAGACTGGACTTGTTCCATCATAAGTGGACTTAAACGGACATGTGGCAAACACCAAAGGAAATTTTGGGAACGAATCTTTGCCTCTCTAAGAGCTTTACAAACACCTGGCAAAATTTGGTCCGAATCCTGTTGGCAATTCTGCATACACATCTCTTCCCTCTACAATTTTCCGGACGATCATGCTTTGTTTCTCTTTTATTTGTCTAACACTTGGAAACGATTCCAATGAAGTGCAAACTCCTTGCTCGAAGAACTCCATGTAGCGAAAATGCGAACATCGAAAAGTGAAGAAACAAATATAGTGTCCGTGTGATGTCAAATTCTTTTGTTTTGAAGGTGTTGCAACGAGTGGGCCATGTCATCCGCTAATGTTTACAATGCTAATTCGGCCGTAATTCGAGAGTTCGTAACGACTTCCAAATCAGCATGTGATCGCTTTTCATTGGCCTCATTTTAAATTTAATTAAAAATGAGGCCAACAACGGCTTAGAAAAGTAATTGATCGAGAAATGATCTGTATAGAGAAGCTTCCCAGGGCTTCCCCTTTCCCCTTTCCCTTCCCTTCCCCTCCCCCCACCTTTTTCCCGCTCCCAGTCTCTCCTTTCCCGTCCCGTCCCCGTTGAAGCCCTGGGTTTCCGAGGATGAACGAACGCTAACTTGCATTATTCCAATTATTCTTATTCCGGATTGATCCCAAACGAACGAGCCCTTAATGACTTCAAATTCAAAGTGCGCAAATTTCAGTCGAACAAAATGTCCCTGTAATATTTTGTAAATAGTATCATTATAGTAGTTTTCTATATGTTATCGTAACTTTTTTTCTCGAAGATATTTACCGTTAATCCTTAAATGCCACTCTTAAAATCCAAGGCTTAAATAAAGGTGATGTGATGTGTTGTGTTGCAGATCCATACAGAGCATGTATGGGCACGAATAATGCAGAGAATTTATGGGCACATTGTACATAAGTGCTTTATATATCTCAGCTGTTAATTATTCAAACCAGACATAATTTTGCAGTTTTGTTACCAGTCATACCTAGACGCTTTCCATCATTCCAAAAGGTCTAATATTCAAGCTGTACGAATCCCTCCCTCCCTTGCATAACAACAACAACAACGAATAGTTAACCACAGACAGAGTCACTTAATAAATTAATTATTTAATTTTACATATTTTACGTCTTGTTTGTGTAACTATTTTAGTTCTACACAATTAGCCCTATTGCAAACCACCTCATGTGACATAGGCCATCTGTATAAAAATTTGTACATATTATTATTATTAAATTATTATTATTGTTATTATTATTATTGTTGTTGTAATTGTTGCTGTTGTTGTTATTACCAACCAATTGAAAATAAAGTCGAGAAGTCCACATTCCACAACTTTGTTGTTGTTGTTGTTTTTTAAATTGTTTGTATTCTTTAACATTATTGGTTCATTTAAAAAAAAATTCGCCCCGATTAACTTCTTCTCTGTTTGGTCCCTATTTACCTCCAATCCACTTGACTGTATATAAATTATTTTAATTATGCAAATAAAGTTGTTATATGTTGTTATATGTGCATACACAGGCATTCAAGAAACACATAACTGAACACTACAAACCTCCTTCAATGCTTGAAGATCACTTTCAAGCTTCTCGGCCCGAGCTGCAACCTTGAAAGTAAAACAAAAGAAACTGAACTTGAACAAAATTATCTCAAGTTATGTAGACTTAAGAGGGAATTATATTTTATCATTCTCAGAAAGGCTGAACGATACAATGACCCAAAACAGCTTGGCACAAAACTTTTAACTCCATTAATTACCACTTCTGATTATGGATATGTTTTAGGTAGAAGCAATTAAGTCAGGCAGAGAGTCCAAGTTATATTGTAGTTGTTTTTTAATTAAATGCCACACTCTAAACACTATTTCAAAGGCATTTTGTAATATATTTTCTCCCCGTTTTCCACTCCCTTGCTGGAGATTCTTTATTGCTATTTTTGTTTCAAAATAACACCTTTAAATAGAGGGAAAAGAGTTAAAATAACCCTGTCCAATGTGGAGCAATAGTGAAAAACAAAAGAGAAATAATAGGCAAAAATAGGGTCAAAAATAAAAAAAAGGTAAAAAGTGTCCGTAAGGGTGGTGAGGAGAAAAGATTTTTTCACTGAAAACAAACACACTGGCATGTTTGGCAGGCTATGTATACCTGTGTGTATTTTTGAACCATCTTCTTTCTTTCTTCTTCCCCTTTTGCCACCTTCAACTTCAACTGTTCAATTTCATCCTGACCTTTCTTCAATATTTGGTCTTCCAAAGAACTCACCTGAAATATTCACAAGGGAAATTCCATCTCCTTTATGGGTGACTCTAAAACAAAGACCTCTAAAACAGCATAATTTCAAACAAAAGTCTATGACCCAAGGAAGGAAGGATTGACCGAACGAATGAGCGAGTGAATTTGCATGCCCACTTTGGGGGTCTTTGGGTCTTTGTTTCAGGTTTTTGTTTTAGAGTCACCCCTCCTTTACAACAAATGCAACCAACAGAAAAAAAACTGAAATACAAATGGCATGGCATAACCAACAAATACAAAACTAAACCAAAGGACCAGAACATGAGAAAACTATGCAATTACCTGTTAAAATCATAGAAGTAAATGTCCTGCATGTTCAATCAGAGGTAGGTAGTATCCTCTTATTAGTGAGAATGATGCAAATGGTGGGATTAATGCTGTACTCTTAGTTTTAACTTAGTTTCTGAAACTAAATTAAAACCAAGAGCATAGTTTCCTGGCCATGCATATTCCCATTTAATTTTGTTGTTGAATTTTGTGGGTTGATCTTTTCCAGTCAGACTGTCTTTTTCTTTTTCCGTTTTAAAGGAGTTCATGTTCCAACATTTTTTTGAAAAAAAAAAAAACTTAACTTGATTGATTGATTTTTTTTTCAATGGCCAGGTTTACTGATTTCCCTTTAATAGCTTTTTGCATATGTGTGACTTTTTTCTATAAAAAATACAGTCACTTGTCATTAATTAGGTAATATTGATTAAGGTGGGGGTACACCCAATTTTGAGTGAAATTTTAAGAGGTTTGAGAAAGGGATAGAAGAAAGAAAATTATTTTTGAAACACCAACAGACAGTTGACCCCCACACAAGAGCACCCCAGGTTGTCAGGGGACTAACTTCAAATTTTAATTTTAAAATCACATTAAATCTTTAATATTTCTTATTTCTCCAAATTTTACTAATCCTTTGAGAAAAACTATCTCTTCCCAAATATCCCCAAAAATCACCAAAAAAATTTACAAAACACCGCTAAACATAGCTTTATGAAATGAGCACAGAACTTCTGGATTACTTGAAATGTGGACGAGATATTCGCATTAAACCAAGTTTAGAGGTGGAAAAACAGGCTTCAGGTGTACCCCCGCCTTAAAGAAATGTGAAAAAATTAACTAACAAAGGATTACAAATTGTTGTTTCCATTTGACTGACCTCTTGTTGTCCAGCATGTTCATCAAGTTTGCCAAATACCCAAACTTGTCCACTATACAGTTCTAAAAACTTTGTGTGACCTGTCTCTTGGAAATGCCTGTAAATTGACAAACAAGGAGAAACTTTTAAGACTCCCCACATGTGGCTGTTGTTGATTCACTCACATTTTTCCCATGGATGCACTTATCCATGTTTAGTGTGTTTGATCTCGATTTCAGATGCTGTCTCCTTCATGATTTTGTCCCTGACTTGTACTCCCTACATATTAAATGGTGTGTAACACCAAACAATGGCCTTTGATTAACAAGGATTTTTTGGACGAAATGATCAATTTCAAGCATTTAGAAGTTTTTGTGTCAAAGTTGAACAATCCTTCAAAAAGCCTTTCTAAAAAACTTTCCCACAGGCAATGTTCCCAGAACCAAGCAGATAATTTCTACAACAGACATTGGCTGAAAGATAAATGTTACAACAAAAGGTGCCATTGTGTTAAGTGAACACTCACTAACCTCTCAGCATGAGACTTCAGATACCCTACTGTGCTATAACAAGTAAGACACTTACACAGGCTCTATTTAAAAGAGAAAGACAACAAGAGATAAGCAAGAATTAGACATACAAAATGTGAAACTATTTGGCATTAAATGATCCAGAAATGATACCTATTCTGAGGCTGTTTGCCTACATGCTTATCTTGTCAAGAACAAAAGAGTACCCTTTGCTAAATCCTCATAATATTACAACTGACCCGAAAAGATAACCAAGCAGAAGATTGCAGTACAATCAGTCGTGGACAGTTTATCAACACTTGACATCTGGTCATAAATATCACTGAGTCAACTTATTTGATGAAAACTTCAGACTCTGTCCATCTTTATCGTTTTGCCTTACCAGCTGTTCCCCTTGTTTATTCCACCCCTCTCCTCCCATTCTCATGAATAATAAGGCGGTTATATAAGAACTATATTATAAGGTTTACAGGATTCTACACCTCACCCCCACCCCCCTGCAACCTTTGTATGTTAATCAGGCCAATTCTTCAATAATCATGGAAAATGTTGGCCATCAAAAAGAAAGTTTTACATGTGGTTGGCTAATAGCATTAATACCTGTGAAGAATATTCTTCATGTTCAACTGCATCAGATCTTTGAGAGTCACCAGTAATAACTAAATTCATTTCTTCATTTTCCATGCCTGTAAAGTAATAACAAGCAGTCTGTTATAATTATGATTGTGGTGGCATCAGGTGGCCTAATAGTGTGCTGGACTCAAAATCAAGTGGTCTGGGTTCAAGCCCTGGCCAGGGTCACTGCATTGCGTTTGTGGACAAGACAGTTCACTCTCACTCGTATTTCAGGTCACATGTTCCAACTTGACTTGCCAATACTCTTGTCTGATTCCAGCACAGGGTAAGTGTCATATTCAAAGCTTGCTATAGTTATGCCTTCAAATTGACCTGCCGATACTCTTATCCAATCCAGCATGTGGTTTTGGGGATAATTGAGGCTGTTAAATGGTCATGCAACTCAAAGTCGCTTTTCATGCCAACCGCAGGGATGTTTCCCCCCCTCCCCCACATTACACCACACGTGTGTTTTCTCTAATTGTTCAATATATGGGCTGCAATAATAGTCGGTTTTAAATAATGTTTTAACATCATGGAATACAATAATCAGTGAACAGGGACATAAACAAGATTCAACAAATCATGAATTCATCTGCTACAACTCTAGTGTTTGTTAGTAACATACCAAATCTCACAAAGCAAAAAGACTCGACTACCCTTCTACACGTAATCTATGTGTTGTGTTATCTCATTTGAAAATGATGTGCCTCTGATTAGATTTCCTTGAATTGGCGAGATTTTATGTAATACCTTCACCAGCTTCTGAATTTTAACGTAAGTATACAAAATATAGGCAAGCATACTTTTTAATGGCTTTTAATAGTTTGCAAGACAGAGTTGCATATTTCACGCTTGAACAAATGCCTAAGAATCAGAGCCATTCAGGATGCTTTGTTTCGAAGGGTATTGTCACAATGAAACAAGTTTTGAGGCTGACATTTATGCAAGAATACAATATGTGCAAAATCTTTTTAAAATCAGTTTATAATCCAAAGGTTTCTTAAGGAAAAAAGTAAAATTTCAATTCAGGAACATTTGGGTCATGTGCTAGGCAACAGGTTCTGGGCGGATTTCTGGTAATTAGTGTAGCAGTACACACGCAAATAGCTTGGAAAAAAAGAGCCTTGACAGAAAAAGCCTGCATCTCCCTTTTCCAGGCCCTTGGTCCACCACAGTACCTCTTATAATGCCCAGGTGCCACGGTACCCCAGGGAAGGGGGGGGGGGGGGGGTACTCAGGATTTCAATTGACAGAGATGATAGAAGGATTTTTTTGGAGTTTGAAATTTTTGAGTCCTGGATATTTTTGGGTTGGAAAATTTGGCAAGTATTTTTTTGGGGTGGCTTGATTTAAATAGGGATTTTTTGGGGGATCAGAAATTCGGCATGGTTTTTTTTTTTTTTTTTTGGGGGGGGGGGGGGGGTAAATGTTTGGTCAAGGGATTTTTTGGGGGTTTTGTTGGAAGCCCTAGGGATTTTTTTGGGTCTTGATTTTTGCTCCCATTCGATCATCCCCGCACTTGAAATCCCGAGTACCCCCCATTGGCACAATACTAGAGGCTAAGCAGTAAATTAACAAACAACTTACAATAAAACATCATTTTTCAGAAAGAAATTACAATGCATAAGTGGTTTACTTGCCATAGAGGGTTTCTCAGTTTCATCTTGCTTCTAAGGGACCGATCGTTAATTACGTCCCAGGGGGGGGGGGGGCGGTGGTTTTCAAAAAAGTGTAGTGTTTCAAAACTGAACCCCCCCAAAAAATTTGGAGGTAAAAATTATACCCCCCTTCCCAATACTTGTTTGAAAAACGTACCCCCCCCCTCCCCTCTTTGTCCTTCCTTAGCAGATTTTTTATCTTTTTTATTTAATATCTCATTTATCTTTTCTCTCGTTTATTGTTTGAATCCCTAAAATGAGCGTGGGCCGAAAATAACAAGTACAAAGACACCTTTTTGTATTTTTGTAGCAAAAAGTTAATGATTTGACTCGCAGTATAAAACAGAGGTCTGATTTAAATAGCATGTATTATAAACTTTGAAAAGGTCAGTTAAGCTAAATATTATCGTACCGTACCCTCTTTGAAGACACTCGCTGTACATGTCAGATTGAATTTCTGATATCAAAAATAGCTCACCTGCTTTAGCAAATTCTTCGAAGCTCCCAGCCGCTACGGCCTTTCTCGTCTCCCGTTTTACATCCCAGGCTTTGTAGATTGGCATTTTCGATCTTTTTTTTTTTTCAAATATAACGATTGAAAGACCACGAAAAGATCGAAGCTAGGCTCCAGGACCATGTCAAACAACCCTTCCCTCGGACCTGAAATCGCGTCAAATTCTTTCCTTTTCCCCAACCACGGGATCGGGGATAGATCACTGACGTCAAATTCCCTAGACTGCTGTTGCTGTGTCATAAAATTTGACCCCCCTCATGTTTCTTACCAGAAAAAAATTTACCCCCCAAAAAGGGGCTTGTTTTAAAATTGTACCCCCCCTCCAAAACCACCGCCCCCCCTTGGGACGTAATAAACGATCGGTCCCTAAACTAAAGTGAAAGTGAGTCGCGAAGCAGCGAAAAGTGAGAGATGCACGACGCGACTCGTTTGTCGTCGCTTCGCGGCTAAATCTGTCATGAAAGTACAGTAATTGCCAATCGATATCAGTCGATGCCAATTAGCTAATTTCATTGATTGATATCGATTTATCGGTTGAATTTCCGATGGTCGATTTCATCGATTGGTAACGCCGGGTTGAGTGCTTCGCAAACCTCCCAAGTGAAGTGCATCGATCCCCATCGATCCATAACTTAAAAGTGCACAGCTACAGTATTTACCATTTGTTTTAAAGCATAACTTTAACCAGTTCAAGGCGGATATAGTAAACCGCATACCGCATGGTAAAGTTTTCTGAGACACAACTACGCACAGTGCGCAGGCAAAATTTTGAAGAAACGTGCATGTACAGTACCTGACAGTACGTTCTCACGCAATCCCTGATGAAAACCTAAAAGGACACTTCTGGATAGGTATCAGACGTGGCACACAGTTCGTTTCGCCCCGACTAACTGCCCTTGGGTCTCCAAAGATGTGTAAAGTTCTTCTCTGCCTGTTCTGTCACAACAACAACACGCACAACACTCCAGTCACTCCACACACAACGTCCTCCACAACACGCACACGTGAGAGTTCTGCTATGCAACCAGGCATTTGCTCAGTATTCCATGTATGACCCCAAGAAGTGTCCTGAGTATTCGGTTCAGCGGTTTTTCCGTAGAAAGATGAAAAAGATGGCGAAGCTCCGTAACGTTGTGTGTGGTTTGCTCCAAATAAGACGGCATTATGCGCGGTAAGATTGCAGAGTATTTTCTTATTGACCGGTTACTTCTTTTATCTGTTACTTATTAAAAGAAATTCTTCCAGGTTATCGGAAATTGGACGTTTTCAAGAGCCAAAAACTAGTGGAAAATACGAACCTGGGCAGGTATTTTAATCCTTTGATTTTTGTTCTTTTTTATAAGTAAAACTTTCTTGGTAGAAGTTATTTGTGCTGTAGAAAGATTATTGAAAACTGTTAATAATCGTACGTCTTCAGCTTTCTGATTTTCTTAAGATTAAGGCATGCGTGCATGTCAGTTAATTATAATGCGCTCTTTGCGGGAGGCCATGTTGCTACAAGTGGAGTGGAAACTATGAGTCACATGTAGCACTGCAAAGGGGTTTAAGATATTTCAAACTTTAAAGGTTGGTGCACTAGAGGCAAATCCCTTGTGTATAGCAGTGTGCAACAAATGCATACTGCAGACCAGCACCAGGCTGCATTTTATGAAGGTTACGCCGAAGATCTTCGGCATGGATTTCAAAAGTTTGTGGCGTACTGGCAACAACTCGTAGTAATCGTAGTCGACGCCTTTTAACTGGTGTTCAGATGACTTATTTTATATAAGAATAACAAAGAACCTTGGCATAGACTTTAAAAACCTTGGCGTATCTTCAGCGTTGGATGTGCATGGAATGCACCCTGGGACCAGCAGACTTCTCAGTATATATATCGTGTTACCATTACAATGTTATAGAGAGCTAACCCTAAACAGGTTAACCAGAGCGCTATTCTTTCTCGGACTGAGAAAGATGGGCAAATGCCACCCCTTTTGCATATATGGGAAAGGAGACTTGTTATAGCACACGAAACCCAAGCTCATGTTGTTTCAGTGCTGTATATGATATTAGAAATTTAAAATACAAATTAAAGTTTTTTTGTTAATAAAAATTAGGTGCCAGAAATATGAAAGATTTTAGAATACTTCTGGGGGGGGGGGGGGGTACTCTTTATATGGGGATGCTGCACCAAAAGTATACATTTTTCAGGGTGTAGGTATATCAAGATGCCAAAGCCAGTGGAGGAGAGGGGGGGGGGGGGGGGCAAACAAAAATTTGGGGGACACAGCCCTCCCCCACATTTCGGTGCCAAAAATATCACTAGCACAACATAAAATTGGTTTGCCAAAATATCTAGTCTCATAGCATACATTTTCTGCCCTCTGATGACTAAAGAACTATTAAGCACATGAGACATGACCATCTGAACAACTGCCTACAGCATTGTCAATTGCGGGAACACTGGACATTGTTCCCATTAATGTTTGGTGCGCAGTCCAGTTTCTTTCAAAGCAAGAACCTCATCTCAGGCATCTCTTGAGAAAGGAAGAAATGAGCCTAATCAAGAAAGAGACATCTATCTGCTAAGACTACAGTTTTGTGTAAATGCATATATTAAGAGTATTAGATTCTGTAATTATTTTATGCCTGACTTATTTCTTTGCACACAGCTGTTTCTTCACAGAACTTTTGGTTACAGAGGAGTGATTCTGTTTACATGGACAGCAAGAGTGTATGATAGAGACAAAGAGACAAGGGAGAATGAGAAGTGAGTCCAACATTCAGCAGAGGATTTGTAAATCATCTGCATCTCCTTCCATCATCCAACAATGTTTTGATCTCTGTCATTAAGGTTAATGTTTGATGTGAATAAAGCCGTATCATCATCATCATTAAATTTTATATCATCATCATCATCATCACTGGCCTTATTTGAATTTTTTGCCTCTTCTTTCCCTGCAGCTTCAAGATGCATTGAGCTGATTTGAATTTCTGAAATAATTTTATGCCCCCTCCCCTCAGGTGCTAGTACATCAGAGGTAACCCTCTCCCAGACATTTTTCAGATTGCCTAATGATTTTCAAACTGTGGTACTCATTGATAATACTCCTGGCTGGATAGAGCCATTGTGAAAGTACAGTCTGTGTGTCGCACTTAAGAGCACAACAGAAAGACTTGTTACCAAGGCTCTGATAACAAAAACACCCTGTAGGTTTGACTTTTTATTTGCATATATAACACAAACTGAAATAGCTTTTGCTTTTTTAATAGATCCTTTGATGAGAATGAATCGTATAATCCTGGGAAGGAGATAAAGGCTGAAACACAGACTTATTATCAGGGACTGATTGATAACAGAGATTCTCCATTTGTTGTAAGTATTCCACTCGATTGTGGTGTTGTATGGAGGCCCCTGGCTTTGATTTTCCAAAAAATGATGATACTGCGTGGTTTTGAACTTTGGACATCCGTTTCTAGAAGAATGGGCAGTACTGTATACTATGTAGCATCTTAAAAATCTACTTTTTCCTTTCTGCATTTCAGAGAGCTCAACCAGAGATTGTAACCTTTCTTGGCTATGAAAGTGACAATGCACTTTACTCTATACCAGGCAAGAAATTGGATCTTGGTCCTTTTTTGTGGTTGTGATATTATTCTCAGACATATGATATGAAGTACTAATCACTACAGTGCTAAATGCTCTTAATATCAATGCTTCTTCAAAGGGCTAGACTACATCTCCCAAGAGGACATCCTCCCGTACATGGTTACTGATGCATTTTCTCGTCCAATCCACCATGAACTCTTTGATCGATTCTTGTGTCCTGAACCTGGAAGAGGTACTGTGTGATTAAAATACCAATTCTGTCAACCATGCAGGCTTTACATACCCTGCAGATACTGCTAGACTAGCATTTTGCAGCTGCCTAAAATTCTTAGTTGATACTTTCTTGCTCCATACTACCCCATGGTTATCCCATGTTTGTCAGAGGGTAACTATGTTTTCTTGTGTTTGAACAAAATTTAAGGACGTTCGCACTAATTGTTTATGCACATCCTTACTGCGCACGTAATTCCTGTCGCAACATTACGCCACGTCATGCATCGAGCGCGCGCGCTGAAGAAACTTTCCAACCACATATAGGGTGAGTAGCCGTTGCGATAACTTCGCGATGATTTAACTCTCATAGATGCCTGGTGACCCCTGTTTTTCTTTACGTAGAAAGTTTCCTTTACCAATTCTCTCCATTTACACAAAAAACAAAAAAAATCTGAACGTGAGAAGTTTTTTTTTTTTCGTTTCTTTGACTCGCGTAGGCTCAAATTTATGCATTTGGCGGCTGAGCTTGACAAGCAATTATCCTTCCAAAAGGTTCACTCTACCTGAAGGAATGACACCAATTGCAAATATTTACTTAATAGGCCTGTTTGAGTTAAGGCCAACACAAAAACCTTGGCTGTACTAGTTCATTTTCATTTTTTTTAAACTTGAATCAAGGTAAGCTAATTCAAATCAATTATCAAAGCTTCCATAAATACTGTGGTCTTCCATACGGTTTATCTCCGAAACAAGCGTGGTGACCCCCCAATTTTTTTTTCGTTTCTGACACGAGTTAGTCATTATCTAACTGCAGGTAAAGTTATTTAAAAATCTGAACGTGGGAAGATTTTGGCGCGAACGTCCTTAATCAGCATGGATATCAGTTAATTAAAGCAAAACAGATTTGTAAATGTGCCAGTTGGGGTTGAGGGAGATTTATTAAATTCATTTTTGCTTGTTGATGTAAACTGCATAGAGGGTGGTAAAAGGAGATCCCAATCACAAATCAAGCCTATTTCCCTTCAACTCATGAATCATGTAACACTTGGAGACAATTTCATACACAACCTAGACTTAGCATATATAATGAAATTAGGTGAATCAAACTACCTTACTTTTACAGTTAATCACTGTAAAATTCCGGTTATAAGCCCCCCAGGTTATAGTTAATAATAGTTGAAAACTGCGTAGCGTCTTATATGCTAAAAATAACTCTAAAGGACGCTAAATGGCAGTATAAAATGCGCCGATGTTTGGGCAATACTGCCTTCTTCAGGGTGGCACGCGCACAAGGTTATAGGCCCAGGTTATAGGCCCATCTACCTAAAAACAAAAAAATGCATCCGGTTATAAGCCCTCCCAGATATAGGATATGTGCATTGCATAACTAAACCCTGGAATAAAAATTTATAAAAGTGTTGACTATGTATCTTTTCTTTTGATAGTGCCATCTTTTGCGCCACGGGAAGCACTCCAATCCTGGCAGGAAAAGAATCACAAATGGTTAGAACTGACAGATGTTCACAGAGAAACAACAAACAATATAAGGATTACTGTGATGCCGTTCTACATGGGAACAAAGGTATACCACCTTCCAGTAATGTAGAGCATGTAAGCTCATTTATTTACCCTTAGTCATATTAGCCCTAACCCCCATGCTGGTGATCTTTGTAAACATCTTGCTAATCTTGTGACCTTGTTATTAGCCCCTCTCCCCTTCTCCGCCCCAGGGATATTTGCCCTTGCCAACTCTGGTGGCATGCTCACACTATCGGCGTCATACCACTGTGTTGTTTCGATGATGATGGTGGTGACGATAATGATGTTGACGATGACGACGTCCCTGGTAATGACAGGGTTTGTATGGGACATGAAAAAAATGGAAAGTCATTGAATTTTAGAATTTCATTTTCCAGGCCTGGAAAGTCATATAATTAAAGTTTGGGGCATGGAAAGTCATGGAAAATGATGTTTATCAAAAAGTTCAAAATGAATCAGTTTTTTCACGAAGGAAGTGGTGAAAACATACCCAAAAGAAAAAATGATTTCCAGTGATATTTTCCATATTCACGGCCCCACAAGCTTCTAGCTTTAAATACAAGCAGTGTTTAAATATAGTTGCTTTACGTTTAAGTTTTTTAGAAAATGGTCAAATGTAGGTCGTGGAAAACTTGGAGAAGTCATGGAAAAGGTCATGGAAAGTCATGGAATTCCAAAAGCTCAAAAGAGTATGAACCCTGAATGAGCCTGTTTCCCTGTTTTACTGCAATCACAGTTAAAATTTTCCTCCTCTGCCTATTTTTGGGCCAGCCCTCCTCTGTGTAGTTTTAAGCCCTGTCCACTGACCTGCGTGAAGTTGCTGCTTCCCACCCTAAGGCTGTAAGGCTCTTTCCTTGTTCATTATAAGCCTCCCCATAACCCACAATGATGTACATGTGCATAACTTGTATGTGGGATTTTAGAACAAGTGTAATTTTATTCTTATAGTTCTTCAGTTGTTGGTCAGAAAAGGGTCTTCTATTTTTTTTTTTTTTTTTACTTCTAACATGATTTTTTTGACTTTCGTTTCCAGAACACACTTCCTACACAGGACTATTGGGTAAGTGGCTTTTAGTGACAAGCCCGGTCTTAGAAAATGCTCATTATTTGAAATATTGACTGAGGACTCTCTTATGTTTTTTGTTTCAGTGGCGTTACTGCATCAGAATTGAAAATCTTGGTCAGGAGACTGTACAACTGCGTGAGAGACATTGGAGAATATTCAGCCTGTCAGGGACATTAGAGACTGTCAGAGGGAGGGGTGTGGCTGGACAGGTTAGTCTTGGTGAGGGGAGAAGAGGAGTAAGGTCTAAAACTTCATGGGTATTACTGGACACTCAAAGGGACTGTGTCATGGCAGAGTTTTGATAGTCTATTTTATTTAGTTTTGCCAAATTCTCGCTATGAAACTTAATATTGGCAAATAAGTTACTCCAATCTAAATTACAAAATCCAGGGCGTTATGAGAGATTGACTTTAAAAAATGTTCAGCCTACAGTTTTTCAAAAACCCCTATTGCAATCCGTTTTAATCTTCAATTTTTCTCCATCCGTACCTTCTCTTGTATTTGCTTTGTTACTGAAATGTTCCTTCACTGTTTTAAGTGGTAATTTTTTTGATGGCCATTTTCTTTTGTCTAAATTTTGCTAAAATATCTGGCAAAAGTGTACGCGAGGAAGAATATAAACAGGGGTAAGAGAAGCTGGCCAGCTAACGTCACGAGAAGAAGTGCATGACTGGCCAACTGGCTAAGCATGGGATGTGTTTTGTTTGGAGCAGCAGACGATTTGTAGAGTTGTAGTGAAAGGAAATATTTTATGTACTTAAGGTGACGCGCAGTTGACTAAACAAAAGGCAAACTTGACAGTTGCAACATTGTGCCATCTTTCTCTAATGCAAATGTACCGTTTCTTGTCGTCGTCAGGAACCTGTGTTATCGCCGCAACAACCAGCTTTTCAGTACAGCAGCCACCTGTCATTACAAGCGCCCAGTGGGAATATGTGGTGAGTGAAAAGAGCTAGAAGCCTGCTAAAACAGGTTTAAGCCGGATGAAGCAGCGGTTTTGTTCAGCAGCAGGTACAAGGGTCCAGTACAAATAACCAAGTATCCGAATTTTGTTCCCGGGAGCTACGCATCTGCTTGGTAGTTAGCGACAACGAGAAGATAGAGCTCTCAGAACGGGATTGATTTCAAAGTTCAAAGTTGTTCTCATGAGTCAATCTGAAGGCCCATAATCCATAGACATGCCAGGAAATGGTCAGGGAAAAATACAATTCTTGAAGGTCAGAGAAAAGCTGGGGAATTTTATATTTTGAGTCGGGGAAAATTGCCATTTTGAAGAAAAGTCATGGAAATTTGAAATGGTAACCCCTCTGATGTAATACCATTTAAGGCTGGAAGAAACATTTCAGGTCAATGTGATCTCTGCGATGTTTTTGCTTCGTAAGCGGACGCCGGAGGCCGCTACTATATCTGACATTTTGTATTTATTTGGTCAGGGAAATTTTATTTTTATCAGGGAAAAGTCAGGGAACGTTGAAAATTGATGTCTGTGGCAACCATGATAGATGTGTTACAATTCACTCTCGCATGTCTTACAGCTGGTACATGCATACGTGGATTCACGTGTCTTGTTTGGTTACAAAGGTCGCGTCAACAGCAAAATAGATTGTCGTTTGCGGCAAATCTTTGAAAAATCACGAAGTTCGAAAGCATCCGTACATGCGCACACAAAAGCTGTGATGTCAGCTTGGTGCGGTGAGACTTCAGCGGAATCTAACTGATTCGCTATCACTACGTCACAAAGCTGCAAGCTGACCGAACGACTATTTTAGTAGCACTAAGCTAACAAAATATCCACTGTAGCTGTTTTGGTATCCCACAAAATCTAAAACGTTTTTTCCAATTCTTACTCCATCCTAATGATTATCTCTTAGCTTTGTAGCAGGGCCCGTGAAGTGGCTCTTGCCTGAAAACTAGACTCAAACTGCCACCATCTTTGATATGTTCGAAAGAAAAATGGCTAACCCAGAAACATAGTTTCCTAGAAATCGCTCAGTCAGGAGTTTCATTGTTCATTGTACTGCTAGCTAAATAGAACTTAAAAAAACCTTTTATCTCTTATACGAACAATGGTCTTTTAGAATGTTACCGCCTATGATCCGATGCTAATTCTTCCCGGCTGTTACTCATTTGTGTGTTTATTTTTTTGTACAGGGGTAAGTATCGATTTGAACGCTCAGATGGGAGTACATTCGAAACGCCAATCCCTCCATTTGCACTGGACAGCAGAGAAGAAGATGCGCCGGATTCCTCAGGAACGACTTAAGAAAAAAACTGAACAACGCGACCGTCTGATATATATATACCTGTTTGTGCGTCGAATTTTCAACAGGAACACCTAGAAATGTACATCGAAACTAGCCAAAGCGTTCAGTTCTACAAGCACTGGACGCAGAAGACTGGAAAGGCAGAGTTTAGCGATCACAGCGGAAATCTGTGAACCCGGCACAGAGTGGGCATGGTTGGACGTTTACGCTAAGAGAGTGTGTGAATACTCTGAACATTGTGAGATAAGAAGTGGTTATTTTTTTAATCCTAAACTCATCAACACGGTTTCTATCGGCTGATGATTGGCGAGGGGCAAAGCCTCAAGCAGCTATTTAAGACATCTCGTCCCCAGAGCCCGCGTTTCTTTTGGTTAGCACCAAGAACCGCGGGCTCTGGTGACGACATTGCTATCAGCCGATAGAAACCGATAGCAAGCAGTTTCAGTGGGGAGAACAAGTGCCAGTTGATGGCGCGATCAATAGGCCATTTCCGAGTTGTCCTTTGCCTCATTTTCAAAAAGAGTCTACGTGCGAAACCATTGAAATGAAAATGAGTTTGATTTGCATGAAAATGGACGTACAGGTGAAACTCATTTTCATATGAATGGTTTCGCACGTAGACTCGTTTTGACACAGAGGCAAAAGGTAACTCGGAAATGGCCTATTCTCCGAGAATTGACTGAGCCCGCGGTTTTCGTCCAAGCAACATGACGCATTTGTTCGCGCGATTGCTTCCGGGGAACTCGTGAGCGCTCGCGCTAGTTTTCGATTGGATGAAATAATTCGGAAACTCTTCGAGTGCTTCAACGAAGATTTGCCAAAACTGGCACTTGTTGCCCCGAGTGGTTTAACAGTTGTGTTGTAATGATTTTCTTCCTTGCACGAAATTCTTCTTCCCGCCTCATGGGCGAGAGAAAGAGAGCTGTTAATTAGTAACAAAAATATATTTTCTTCTATACTGCCTTAGTTTATAAGACGGTTTCTGACAACCTATGATATTTAATCATCAATTGGTATGTTGCTCGTCAATCGAGAAAATGAATAAAATGTTAATATGTATAAATTTATAGATCAAGAACTATCTTTTAAAAGATAGCGACTGTAAAAAAATATACAAAGCGCATTAAACATGAATATCTTTTGAAAGTAGTTTTCGCTATATTGCTGCCGTATAAAATCGCAAATGCGCGAGTTTTGTGGTGTTGGTCGGGATGCGAGCTGATTACAGTGATTGCATGTATCAAGAGAGTATAAAGTGTATCTACCACTACCTATGTGCCTCGTTGTATTCGTGTCAAAGTTAATGAATTTGCTTGCTTGTCCGTTTTCCTCGGAAGGATATGATTTTCAATCGAGTCGCTTTTCCGAAAATTCCCTCTTGTGCCCTTACTTGTTATTACCAGCCAACCAGTGAATTCTTTGGAAGATAGTGGAGATTAAATGGTAGACTTTCTCAAAGCCCGTTTTCGGAAGTTAGGTTGTCTGGCGGAGAACTGACTTTTCTCGCCTGCAGCGCGTCATTTTTTAGCGACCAGTTTTCTGGTCGTCGGTGTGTCTGGGGATGTGGCAGCATTGATAGCCAATCAGCGAACGCCATATCTGATGACGTCATTTTCCAGGAAACTTGATCCTTGCAAATCCTTCGCTCGCTCATGCATAAGAGTCGACTTGTGTCAAGTCTAATAAAATGGTTGATATTATCTTTTGACGCCGTAGGTTTAGTCAACGTGCGAAGTCGGGGGACAAAGAAAACCGGGACCAGTTAGGGTGTTAAATTATCATGACCACCCTCAGAGTTGTTCCAGTACCATTTAGGGCCGAGCCCTAATATTAACGTAAAAAATTCTAATGATCTCCATAAGTTTTTATAATATTAGTTGTGAGAATTTGTTAGAAGAACAAAGCCATTTCCCTTTGGTGATCCTTTTGTCCTGTTAAGTATTGATGTTGTGAGGAGAAATTTGATGTTGGTACGACAGGAGCTACCTGTCAAGGAAGGTGTTTGGAGCAATCGTCTTTATCGATGTCAAAAACTGAAAATCTGGTGTTTGTCTAGCCTGTGACCGGACTGGGTAGTCTATTCACAGGCCTAACTGACCAATCAGCTTCAACGAACCATAATAAATATCACCGACTGACAACAACTTTCACTTGACTTTGAAGATGTCTTCCGCTCAGGTTGTCACCAACAACAGTTCTTTTCAGAACTACTCTTAACCGGACGATCACAGTACACTATACGAACTACCGATACTCCTGGGTTCAAACCAATTGCAGTGTTTGTCTTGTTATATAAATTAGAACCACCTAAGGGTGAATGAGTCACGTCCACAAAACGAGCTTCTGGTTCCTTTATTCCTGTCAAATGTTCGAAGATCTTCCATTCACCGAGATATGCGTTTCATCCCCCCCCCCCCCCCACCCCTCTCCCAAAATTCACTCGGCTGAAATCAGGAAATAGCCACTATTTTCCAAAATGACATCTGAAACCATTCTGGTCCCGAAGGGCTATGGGGACGAGAATGATCTGAGGACACTCAATTGAAAGTTTTTTCTTAGATCCGAGAACGTGAATTTTATATAATTACATTTAAAAGACTGCAGTGTAGGCGAAAAAGTCCGGCGGTGGCGCACGTAACTTATTATGTAATGATTCTACATTCTTTTCAACAGAAACATTCTCCCCTCTCAACAAAAAATTCCACTATCCCCAGTTCCCTGTCAACTTCTTTCTTGTTCCACGTTCCAATTTACTCGCGTGATGCTCCCGCGGTTGTTCGCGCGCTGCTCTCTTTGAGCGTGAAGAAGGCGACAATTTTTTTCCGAAAATTATTTATTCCATCACTTGTTTGAACTAGTTGAAGGGAATCGAAGTCTGTATTAGACTGGCACGGACGAATATTTGATCAGCGGCGTTGCTAAAGCAAATATATCTGCATGCGAATACAAGTCATCCCGTTTCGTTTTCACCGGAGCCGTTTTATCGCTAAAACTTGCGTAGAAGGCTTAGTGCCATTTGAAGCCGAAGCCGCGTTATCAACGTAAAATTTCTCCGAACAGAATTCTGTTTTCTCTCGCAGGTCTAGTTGGGAGAATTTGAAAGGTTTCCGCTAGGTGCGTGATCATGTTTCCAATTTTCGGACACCCGTATATCAGTGCTTGTTTATGCAGCATTATATATTTCTGGACTAAAATGATTTATTTTTAGAACTGGAATTGTTACGATTATTTGCAACTTGTTTTGTAATCGTTTTAGTGTCATTTCCGAGCATTAGAGAGGAAAGAGAGCGCAAGCGAGGATTTTAAGGTGGTGGCAAACGAGGACACATTGTTGCGGACACATTTGTTGCTCATGATGTTTATTGGGTGGGCAAACGAGCGGGACACAAAACATTTGTTTTGTGTCCATGCTGCGCAAACGGGGAAACATTTGTTGCGGACACAAAATGTTTCTGACAAAACTCAGAAACATTTTTTGTGTCTCGGACACAAAATTTGTGTCCGCAACAAATGTTGCGCGAACGAGCAAACGGGGAAACATTTGTGTCCGCAACAATGTGTCCGCAACATTGCTCGGTCCTCGTTTGCCACCACCTTTAGTGCGAACCAGGCGAACTGAATGGAGTTCCGTCATGTTCCGTGTCCTCGTTTCGTTGTCAGTTCTTGTCAACATGCTTGAATTAACGATATCATTTATATTTCGTCTTCCGAAAAAAAAATAATGCGTGTGTTAGGACTCCATCTGTTTTCTTCACCAATCATGATCATGGGAGGACCGATCGAAATAATAATCTCACCCCTCACCCTCGACATTTTAGAAACGAAATCTAAAAAGAAAAAATACTTAGCGCCTAAATGAGCACTTCTGTACAAAGCCCACGAACAGAATCGATGTCAACGAAAAAACAGTAACTGCTTGGCAACAGGTGGGAAGTGAGTAAATTTTTAGCAAAAGAACACTTGTCGAAATCAATAAACACTTTTAACATGTTACTGACCTGGTTGTAGACAAAAATAGCACTTAAACGACATATGGTCATTGTTTAAACGAAATTCGCTGAAATTTGCTCTCTTACCGTGTAAGACCTAAATATATTTGCATGTTAGTTTTTATCTAGCCTCAGTGTGGGTAAACTTGACGATGATACTGCACTCGAATTTTCTTTTGGACGTGAGTGCAGGCTGGTTCGGCGTGGGTGGGCGACTAAAAATTCTTCAGTGTGCTTATCGTCTCCTAGGTAAATGATTTTCACTTAGAAAATTTAAGTGCAACCTTTATTAAAACGTAATGGAAGGGGGCATTCCAATTTTGAAACGTGTCGGTTTAAATTATTTTGCCCCTTTTATCACCCAATCTACGTTTTTGCTATTTTTAGCTCGTGCTGTCACATTCTTTACGCGCCAAATATGGCATTGTTGTCCAAATATAGCACAAGTGGCCCGCTTGAACGCTTGTCAACCATTGTTGCGCATGAGCGCGAGTTCGTTTACTCACAACACTCAACATGGATTCGGAATTTTATGGAATCGTTATCATAATTATTAGTATGCGTTAAGATTATTAGTGGTTAAACTTCCACAAGTTTGTCTTCCTTCCATTGTTCCGTGGTTGTCAGCGTGTGAAACGTGTGATTTTGCTCTTATTGGAGAAATGCACGAAGCGATGAACTGTTTCCGCGAGAGCGTTCGCTTTGCGGCTTTGTGGAGGTGTTTTTACTCGCAATTATCTCGGTAACTGAAGTGAAGTGATTGTGGTATTGTCAAGCCGCAAAATGCCATCTTCTAGTATCCCGGTCCCAGATAGGGATCTAGGAAATTCTCCATCTTCACGGAAAAACACGATGGAGGATTTACGAAGACACAACAGCAAACTGAGGTCGGATTTGGAGGCCGAGCGAACTAAAGTTCGTCAAGTTTTGCGGGATAAGTCTGCAGAGGTAAAGAGAATTCAAGACAATTTTGAGAAGGAAAAGCAAAAAGTGATTGAACTCGCAACGAAACGATTGACAAACGAGCATGCGGCAGAGCTTAAGAAAGTGCGGGAAAACACGGCCAAAGAGAAGGACAACGAAATGAGGCAAGTGCTCAAGTTCAAGGAAGAAGAAGTCAAAACGATGAGGCAGCAAATTAGTGACGAAAAGGAGAAAAACAGACATGCTGAAGAGGAATTGAGGAGGGTTTTAGTTGATCGGAGTAAAGAAGGAGAGGATCATACTGAAGTAGAACGAAAATTGCGGAGCGAAGTCGCTGCGCTCAAGGAACAAAAGCAAAAAGCTGAGGAAATGTATCGAGTCAAATGCTCGGCGGATAACGAGAAAGCTGAACTTATACGCCGTATGAAAGCCGATCACGAAATCGAGCTTCAGAAATTTGTAAAGGACTCTAAACGCGAATCGATCCATAGTTTACAACAGAGGAGGTTAACTGAGAAAGCTTTAGAAGAGAAGGCTCACGAGTTAGCTTACAAGGATCACTTAGCAAGGAAACTTGAAGCTGAAAAGGATGACCTTCAAAGAAGATTATCGCAGTCGGGAGATCCAGATACGTTGCGGCGATCAAGCCTTCGAACGAGTGCTTCGTTTGATATGGGTCTCAGCGATCGCTTAGAAGAAAGCGTAAGTATCACATTTTCAACGTAAAATTATTTCAGTAGGAAAAGTAACGCTTGGGTTATTTTTACTTTGTTAGTTTTGTAGTGGATTTAAACTTAATTGGAAATGGCTTCCAACCGCTCTATATCGCCGAAGTGCAAATTAATTTTTATACAAATCCCAATTGTCTATGCTTTTAACAACAGCCTTTAAAGCCAAACTTATTCTTCCGACTGATTTTTAATCATGTTTATGTCTGGTGCTCGCGATGTCGATACTTTTGTTAGTTCAGAAGATGTTTTGCTTCTGGTATTGTTGTCGACAAATCGATAGCTTTAAATTGGATTACGGTAAGCCGGTGATTGGAGAGATATGGCAGTGCAATGTAAAACGTAGTCGCTTGTAGTAAAATTTGGAATTTTCATGAGGCTCAATACTAATGGAAGTATCTCTCTTTGCAAAAACAGCTTCAAGGAGCACGTTTATTACTGTTCTCGTAGAAAGTTGGATCGTGAAAATCATTTAACGGAGCTGTTGATAGACCATTTAAATCGAATGACGGATTCAATGAGCAAAGATAGGCAGTGAAAACAAATTATTCAACGTAATAACAACATCCATTAGCACAATGCTTCTAAAATTTTTATACCCCTGCGGTTGTTTACTGAAATGCGTTACTATGCATTTAATTTGCTACAATATTGTAGTTGATACTGTGTTTTGTTGTTGCAAGATAAATTATTATTGGCTTAACTGCTAGCAAACGTTATCAGAATTAAGTTGTTCTAGAAAACACAGCAGATATTTGGACATGAATTAAGATAGTCACTTCTTTATGATCAATAATTTTATTGCAAGTATAAACACTTTTTGGTACTGTAAATAATATTTGTCCTTACAAAAGTGCTGTGCACATTAGATGCCAAATATTATAAATTATTTTATGTTACCAAATTATGCTTTTCATTGCACTTTGTATTTCTTGCAAATTTTAATATGTTTAATGAGTGCTCAAATGGCTAGGAACATATTACCTTTTATTTATATTTTCAAAACACAAATTTTTCTTGGGCAATTTTATAACGTCATTGTTTTAATTAACAAACTTACAAAAGTTTCAGGTAACATAGGGAACTCTATTTTTAAAATGATTGATAATGGATTTGTGTTGACAAAATTTTATTGAAAAGTCTTTGACAACAGGAACATGTTTGTAAGTTGCAGTGACCTCCCAAGGCTATCATTGTATCGTCACTCTACAGGGATCAACTCTTCCAAAATGAAAATACATTTTTATTTTTTGATTCTGGGAATGTAGCCACATTTAACTTGAGAATTTAACTTGAAATCTTTAGGTTATAAATTTCCAAGAGTGATCAGGATATGATCCTTCCATTTTGTATCAGTATAATGGAACAAGTATGTAGACAGTACAGGTCACTTTTAGAGAAAGATGTCAACTTTAAAAGGAGTCTTTTATTTTGCCGTTGTGTAGTTAAATTCTAAAGCCTGGTTCATGTGCAATGCAAGCACAAACACAACTGGAAGTGCATTAAAGCAAGCAGAAATACAAATGTGCAGATTGGATTTTGTTTTTCATTTTCTGCTGGCATTTTTGCACTTGCATTTGCGCAGCAGCTTCAGCTTCAACAGACCAGACGTATAACATCATAGACTGACAACAACTTTTCACTTGACTCTGAAAATAACTTGCACGCAGATTGTCAAAACGTCAGTCACCAACAATCATCGATCACACTATATGGCAAACTACTTAACTCCTGGGTCCAAACCATTTGCTAAATTTGAAAGTGTAAACAATTGCAAATGCAAGCAGCTACTTCAGATAGTCAAGTGCGTGGAGTTTCGGCTTATGTTGTTCTCTGAGAGCTTTCTTCAGCTAGCTTGAAGGTGGAAGGAAAACAGGGCTCAATTTAGATGGCTTGAGCCTTGTCCATTGGGCAAGCGAGACTGACAAGTAACTTTGTCTTACCCAGCAAGAAAATTTATTTTTCCCGGATGGTTAGATGGCACTTTTTTGAGCCCTCAGACCATCACTGTATATTACACGTAACTTTTTTGTTATTTGCTAAAGTTGAGAAGCCAATAACCTTTCCTCAATTGAAAATAAAACTACATGCATATTATATTTGCTATATAATAAAATTACAAATGTAACAAGTCATTTTGACTAATATGTAATGTTTTCCAGTTGCTTCTTTAGTTAGAGTCGCCTCAATGGCAAAAACACAAACACAAATTTGAATATGAGTCCTAACAAAATTTATGTGAAATCTGTCCTCTGTTTATTATCAGTAGTAGAAAGATAAATTAATTTGCATCAATTTGTACAATACAGCCCCTTGTGAAGAAGGACAAAGAGCGAGAATTAAAGAAGAAAAATGCTGAGCTACAATCAAAGGTGGAAAGCCTGGAAAGGAAGTGTGCAGTATTAGAGGTTAATTTCTATTTTCCTACTATGATTATACAGTGAACATTAGCCATTTTGGTGTTGCTAAAGACTACAAGATTCATTTTCCAAAGAACATAATTTTCATTGTTTACAAACACCAATACAGCCTAATGACTACAAGATTCATTTCCCAAAGAATGCAATTTTCATTTTTTACAAACGCCAATATGGCTGCCATGAAAACGCTGTATTGACCAACTTGTTTGGTTTGTTACAGTGTATATCTTCTTCCACACCTTTGTTTAATTATACTAAAGATACAATGTTCATGTACCTGGTCTTATCTTAATTCTGAAAAAAAAGAACAGAGGGTGTTCATGTTTTTATCAGAATTGAAATTCAGGTTACATTGTAATAATCAGATCAAAAGTGTTCTCAAACAAGGACATTTCTCAACATAACACCAAATTCTCCCTGCTAGTACTTGAGAAAATGTATGCAGATCTGTATCGAGAATTTGTGTGTTGAAATGATAAAATGGTGACTTGCAACTTTTAACATAGCCTGTGAGAGTAAACGACTTTTTCAGCTTGAGTTTCACCTGCCGAGAAAAGGTCTTTTCTTGGTGGGTGAAACTCGAGCCGAAAAAGCAGTCTGCTCTCGCATGCTACTTTTAACAATGAGTGTAGATTTTTCCCCTTGCTATGTCAGCTTTCAGTACAGACTTGTTTTTAATCTGTGTTTCTTTCAATAAATATATTTTTCAATGTTTTTTTTTTCCTTTTAGAAAGAGGCATCAAAGAGTGGTAACCTAAAAGCGACTTTCATGGCGGAGGAAAAGATAAAGAAACTAAAGAAGAGGAACTCTGAACTGGTATCCATTGCACGGCAACTTGAGGACAAGGCAAAGAAACTTCAAGAGGAAAAAGTTGTCGCTCAAGTATGTATTGTAAGGGATTCTTATTATCCATCTCAAATGACCGTGGATAAGAGTTAAAAATCACCCTGCTTTACACACTGTTGGTTTTATCTGTTGGTTTTATTTGATTATGTGATACCAGTTTATTTTTGCTTGCGTGTTTGTGTATGTATCAATGTAGAGGCCATGCCAGGGTAAATTCCAACTAGCATCATGGCCAAAAACTAGCAACAGCACTTAGAATGAAATTGTGACGAAAGACATTATGGCCCGTTTGTGCCAAAATTCTGACAGCAACATCAAGCGATGTAAAGTACCATAAAACACCGTCATAGGACATTTTTAAATTCAGACAAGCAACACCCCGTCCCCCAGCCCCACCCCCTGGCAGGGCCTCAGTGTAGCCATTCAGTGATGTATTTTTGTATAATTTTTGCGTTTCTCAGAAATTAGCCGAAGAAAACAACTCAAGCAATGCAGGTGCTGAACACATGAAGAAGATGTATGCAAGACAGAGAGCTAAGGATCTTGCGGAACATGCAAAATCCTTGATGTCAAAGGAGAAGGAATTAGAGGAACTGAGGAGACAGATGGCATCACAACAGAATGATCAAGTTTTACCGGTAGGGATCATGACATAAAGTTTAAACGAATAGAGAATGTTTGCCTCAAACTCCCCAAACAGGAATTAAGGGTTGTCAAACAGTTTTTAAGTAGGCTCTACTGTTGGAGTATGTGGCTGATTTTGCCGCCTTTTATTAAAAAAATAGACAAATAGCCTAGCAGAGTAGCTGGCCAAGATCATGAAGTAGTTGGCTGATTTTGCCATCTTTTACATAAGAAGATTTGTGTTCAAGTTAAAATTGTAGTGTTTTGCGTGACGCTACTGCATGTCAACATACATTGTATTGTTTAGCCATTTTCTATCTCTCTTATAAAACTAATATGAAAAATTTAAGAAGATGACATAGCCATGTTGACATAACTTGATTATGCCATCCAAATCAGAGTACAGGGAAAATGAGAAAGTTGACTTTCTTTTAAATTGTTTTTTGACTGATATTGAGCCAGATATCCTTGTGTTGATAGCAATGTTAGTATCTTTGCTTCGCCAATAAGTCAACACTAATTCTCCCCGCTTATCACCACACGTTACTTCCAAAGTCACGTCTGAAAATTTGGTAGTGCATCAAGTCAGACAAGATCACCTGATTGGCAAGTTTCTTCTTTTTGTCGTCACCTGTCAACTAGATAATGTGATTCAGTAATGAGAAATTACATGTGATCATTCATAATCTGAATTGAAATGGTTAACCCTGAAAGAAATATACTGTACAGTCCTATACCTCCCAGCCAATTTTAGTGCCAGAACAATATATATAACACACATGGGAAATATTGCTTACATACTTTCCCATTCTGGTATTTGTAACATGGTGCAAATATAATCAGAAACATGGAAAGGAAGTTTTGGTTTACTCTTGGTTTCTCTGAGTTAACACTCTAGCCTCAAGGATCCTTAACCTTGGTGATGGCATGCCGCTGTAAGAATTGGTATTAACATATCAAGTGACAAGGAGGTGCTTTTGTTCTAAGTGCTATTTTTATTGCACCAAGAATGCATCCTGTCGGCTTGAAAAGTGGTTATTATTCAAAGCATGCTAAATTTAATCATTCGGGTCCAGAGGAAGCCATGTTGAAACATCGTAAGAAAGCTAGGGAGAGTAACCTTGTCTTGCCAAACTCCAAGCAAGAGGTACATGTATGAATGGCTTCTTGTTGTTGTACAACTGTTGAATGATTAGTGATCAGTGGCAAAGGTTTTTATGTGGTCAGTGATTCTAATCTAGGCAGATCTAAGAAGTCCATGAGCAATGCAAATTTCATTTAGTTTTTATTTACATGTTTCTGCAATAAGATCCTTGAATGCATGTGGTTTGAAACCAAGAAGTGGTAAAACATGAATTATTTGATGTGTTAAACAGTGTAATTGCTTATTGAAACATTTTACACTCTTTATTTTAAATTAATGGTCGAAATGATCATTGGAGAAAAGTCTAGAGAAGTGTCACCAATATAGGAAAATTGTTTTTCTTGTGGGAAAGTTAAGCTCTATGTGTATTATAAGAAGATCATCATTTTGTTTTGTGTTGTCTAAAGTGCCTCTCCATCGGTTTAGGGTTAGGATGGATGAGGTTTTATTCTTGTGAAAAATCATGAGAGCCAAAGCACAAAAACCTAAATATTTACATAATATATATGTGCATTCTGAACAGTAGTGATATCCATCTGGTTTGAAATTCCGATGAATTGTTGCAGTACCAAAATTTTAAAATTAGAAACATCAGATCTTAATTGGTCTTTATGCTGTACTGTACAGAAAGCTCTTTACAATAAATTTGACCAGCTCAGTGTGATCTCTAGGATATTGGGACAAAATTCATCCATTGGTTTTGTTCAGGGTTTTTCTTTCCACATACACTCTGGGTTATCTGTAATCCCTAACTGATTATTGTATCTATCCTAAGCTTATTTGCAATGGCCTTTTTGCCATTTCTTCATATTTCTTTGAATTTTGCCACAACTTGTGTGTTGTATTTTTTTTTTATCTGGGCTGTCCAATGAGAAAGGTCTGTAGAAGCAATTTAGTCTTGATAAGACTAAATATGGTAATTACACTGCAATCATTTTGCAACAAACCTGCATCTTTGGTCAGTTTAAATGCCTACAGTTATTTCACAGACAAAAAGTACTGCAGTACATGTATATACATGTATGTTTGTATGAGGTTGCAGTTCAAAAACGTATTTATTCAATAAAATAATGCTTTGTCCTCTTTATTGCTTACAGAAGGCAAAAGTTGAAGAACTCCAATCAATCATACGTCAATCAGCCAAGGAAAGACTGTGGTTAGAGAGGCAAATTTCAAATGGCGATTCTTCTCGCACTCCTAGTCCTCAAGTACTGGCAGGAGATCTTGCGGCAGAAATTAAGAAAAAGACAGAGAGACTTAACATGTTAGAAGACGAAAACAATAACTTAAAATCTTCAATGGAACAACTGCAAAAGGCTGAGGCTGAAAGTTTGAAACTGGTAAGGCTGCCAAGTATTACAAATTCAGTGGTTTAGAAATACGAGTCGCTGCAGGTAGAATTTTCGAAACGTTCATAATGGTAATAAGTATTCTTAATTATTGTTTATTTTCTAGTCTCGGGTAAGCAATATTTTTAAACTTGTTTTTATTTCTTCTGTTTCTGGAAGGTGATCTTACAATACAAGTCACCTAATCCAGTTTAAAACTTTCAAAAACAATTTTGATAATTACCATATAAAAGGTGTTGGAGACGATTAATGGAGGGTTAAGTGTTTGACTCAAAATGGAAGCGACTAAATACAATGAAAAGTGTGTGTAAATATCGATCGTTATATAGTGTACTGCTAGTACATATAGATTTCTGAGCTAAGCTTCACTTTTTTAAGTTTCAAAGACTAGTTTCATGTCTGTTGAAATTCTAGTCACCACAGAGTCAATTCATTCTTATTTCTTATAGTTAGACACTGTTGGTATTGTGATATTTATGATACTGGACAGAATTCTTCCCCTTCAAGTAGTATACCGGTATTTCAAGTTGTTTTTTACCACAGTCCGTATTAATTTTGAAATTTGGAATGTACAGTAGTTTGTTAAAATAAAGAAGACTGATGCGATTAGTCTGATCTTGGTCTAGCTTAAAAATATTACTAATTATATCAGTTTACCTTGCATGGTTATATTATTAGAAAATAATTAAAAACATTTGGTTATAATATCTGGCTGCTGGAAGGATTAAGGTTGTGGTTTACGTGTACACAAAAAGCTTTTTTTTGTGGAGACAATATCTTTCTCAAGCCTTTTCAAGTGTTAAATATTATGTCCAATTCATATCAGTGATTGAAAAATAAAATAAATGCCTGAGGTATTAACCATTGTTTAAATAATAGTATAGTTAAATTTGAAGCGGCTTGTGGAGCATAACACTTTGATCTAAAGTTACCAGGGAGATATTTTCAATGTTACTGGTATTCATCCTCGAGGTGAATAAATTTGTTATAGTCTAACTTTGCTTAGACTGATCAAAGCTTGTCACCTTTTAAATGCCTTACAGCATCCAAAATGTTTGTTTTGTCCTGTGCTAGTTGAAAAAATCAAAATATCCGCTACACCTGTTTTGGCTAGTACTGTAAATTGTATGCTTAGGAGAGTAGATTTTGAGTGCTACTTTTTTTTTTCTTCAAATATTTACCATTCTGCTGGTGGATTTTGCTTATTAATTATTCATTTACCAGGGGAACCCTTCTTGCAGATGCATGTTAATATTGGTGCTTGCTGCTGGGAACGTGTGAAAGTAATGAAGGATGCTATTTTTGCAGGCAGAGGAACTCAAGGAAAAGGAAAATGAAAACCACAAGCTTGTGAAGGACTTGGAGGAGAAACAGACAAGATGCTCAAAACTGGTAATTCTTCTGTCCTCATTATGCTGGCAATCTCCATCCACCATTCAAAGGCTTAGTTGGCTATTTAATAGTACACCAGCACAAAACGCTATCAAGTTAATCACATTAATACTAGCAACATTGTTTTACACCATATAATGCCTGGTTTGGATCTTTCAGTTTCAATTTACCAACAGTATTTTCCCTTGATAAACCTACCTGTAAGCATGTACGTGTGCACATATGTGTAATTGGGCAGCCACAAAATCATAATGCTTTTGAATCCCCAGTGTGATGTTTCATTTAAATACGATGTCTGCTTATTATTTTGTGTGGAAGGCTGTGGTTTAATTGCCCATTAAAAAGTCTTTTTATCGGTGAAGCACCAAGCTCTCATTAGTTATAAGAAGGGTAGAAAATAATTGAACGTGTCATAAACAAATAGAGCATTCCACAAGCAGGTCATATTGTTTACATTATTACATGCACCTCATAAAAGCCTTACAAATTGAAGAATTTTTAAGACGAGTTACATTAATTTAATAACTGTGGTGGCTTGTGTGAAAGGCATGTTAATACAGGTAAGTTTATTGTATTAAACAAAACTTAAGATATTTTATTATTTTGCAGTTGTCTAATTCCAAGAGAACTCTAAGGCTATAGGCATTTTTTAATTAAAGTGCAGCACTTTCAATGTGCCAAAAAAAGTAAATGTCATGTGGCATGATCAGGCTAGAGTAAACTCTGATCGCAGATTCAGTTTGTATTCAGTGCAAGAATAGTAATATTCCCTCCAAGCCAGTTTGATTTTTATTTCCCTCTGTTGTAGATTTTGATAATAAATTTGAGACAATGGAAAATAAAAATCAAATGAAACTGGTTTGAAAAATTTTAACCAAAAATAAATTTAAACCACAATATGTGCATTTATCTTGCAGGGTCAACATTATTTTAAAACACTATAAATCACATTGAATTAAATCATCTTCTTTATTCCAAAATCTTTTTTTCCTTAGACTGAAACCTGAAACAATTTTAATTGGCATTCAGTTTTACTTATCCATATTAAAAGGAAATTATGTTACAAGTTTAAAAAATCGTTTAAATGAGCATTCTAGTTTTTGTTCTTTTCTTCTTTACCTTATTATATCCAGCCATTCATTTATTGATCAATGACTACATCTTTTTTACATGTAGTTATAAAATAATATGTACGTGTACTGGCTTTAGCTGTTTCGGTTTCCACATTAATCAATATTTCGCTTTAATCAGGAACACGAAAGGGAAAGATTTGCTGCCAAGTGTACAATGCTGCAGAAGAAGAACGCTGAAATGGGCAAGAGGATGACCGAACTGGAAGAGGTAAAAGTCACTGTTGGTGTTAAACCTGTGTTTCGTTGGAAATTCCTTGATCAGTTTGCAGACTCACTGAGCAAGGGATTCTTAACTTCTTAACAAAGCAGTATTTAACTGAGGAAATGCATAAACAGCAACTGAGGAAGTGAACAATTCATTACAGTCAACTCTCTCTTAATAGACATCTCTAAAACGCTCAGCAGCTGATTTTGATCCCGTCCCTGCCATTTTTTAGTCATTTTAATTTAACTAAACTACCTAAAGACAGACACCTTTCTAAGATGGACAGTTGGAGCTGGTCCCAAAGGTGCCTGTTTTAGAGAGAGTTGACTGTGCTTGCATTTTGAGTAACTATTTTTGTTCATTTTCACATAAAGGAAACCCTTGTTAATACTTTTAAAAACTGATATTTATCCCATGTAATTAATACAAATTTTTATGCTGTTATTTGCTGCAGATGGAAGAGGAATTTGGAAATTTAAAGGACAAACTAGAGGTGTCAGATGTGAAGTGTGGCTTGCTGACTGATGAATGTAACAAATTAAAACACCAGTTGGAAGGACTTCTTCAAGTCAAAGAGGTGAGAACATAGACTTATCTTTTGATCTTTGTCCATTTTAAAGGCAGGGGGAGAGGAGAAAGGATAAGGGAGAGGGAGGGTGGGATGGATGAGAGAGGGTAGGGTAGGGCAAGGGGGAGAAGGAGTTAACATGTATCCTCCTTGACATCATTTAGGCCTGATACTTATCCCAATGTTGCATTGTTGAGCAAGACACTGTACTCTCACAGTGCTTAGCTACTCACTCAGTTGTTCATGTATGAAATCCGGAGAACTACAACCACAGACAAGAGTGTTGGGAAGCTTTCTACTTTAGTTCCACCCCCTCCCCCTCCTCTATTCAATGTTGAGCTAAGAGCAACCTTACTTGCACAAGATCATAAAAGTGAGGTTCCAACATTGATAGGGGGTCCTAAAACAGTACAGCATTGGTGTTTGCTAAGTTGGATTCAAAACTCACTGTGATCGGGACAGTATATTTTTACAACCTTCCCAACTACTTTTGTTTGTGGTTGTAGCTAGTGAATTGTTAAAGGAGCTCACTGACAAAATATTTGGGGTAGTCTGCAATAAACTAAGATCTCTTCCAAGAGGTGCAGCATGCTATTCCTTCTAGTCTTTTCATGCTATAGGAACTGGAATCTGTCAAGTTTATAGGCTAGGATATTTTTGCAGTGCAGCGGCAAATAATACTCTTCTATTTCTGAACAGGATCTAAAGACAATGGAGCAACAAAAGAAGATGATAGAAAATGAACATCTTACCAGCCTTGAAAAGCTAAAGGAGAGAGAAGAGGAGATTAGACAACTACACAAGGTACAATGTAATAATTGTGGCTTCAAGTTTTTTCAGCCAAAGTGCTCCTTTTCCACTATTTCAGAGTTCTATGATCAATCCTGAGGAGTGGCCAAGGTGTTTTGCAGTTCACCCTTCAATTCGCAACCATGATAAAAATCTACAAGTAATTTCTTGTTACAATCATATCAATTCACTGCCAAGCAGATGGGTGATGCAAATAATTCGACCAGATCACTGCTGACAACATGCCTCTGTTTATACAGATTCAAGAAGAAGCTAACCGAGCGCATGAGATGGCTGTAACTTCCTTAGAAGACACTGTGCGTAGTTTGGAACAGAAGTGTATTGATGCTGAAGAAAATAATATCAACCTTAAAAAGGAGATGGAGGAACTGAAAGAGTTTGAAAAAGCCAGTATCAGGAAAAGTGAGCAAAACTGTCACAAGTCGACTCAAACTGCATGCGAAATATCACACAAGGAGATTCAAACTGTGGTAGAAAATGAAGGTATAAATTTCTTTTTTTTAAGTTGAAATAAAAGATCAACCTTATAGTGGGGAAAAAACTTAAATTTGTTGTTTGGGAAACTTACTCAATAACTTACTCAATCAGCCAGTCTGTCCGTCAGTCAGTCAGTCTGTCTGTCTTTCCATCCATCCGTCCATCTATCTGTCCGTCCGTCTATCCGTCCGTCAGTCTCCCTGTCCATCAGTCAGTCAATCAGTCCATCAGTCAGTCCATCCATCAGTCAGTCAGTCCGTCAGTCAATCAGTCAGTCCTTCTGGTGCCCCGATGGCACATAATTATATACATATAATGCGTTCACAAGACAGTGCCACTGGCTTTGGTTCTAAACCCGCTGTTTCGAAAGAAAGATTGCTTTCTTGTAGTTCCTTTTGCATTGCCCTCCTCCAGGTCTCCTTTGGGTGAACACAATTTCTCTTACACCTGAGTTCTGCATAGTCTGACAGTAAGATGGAAACAAATAAAAATATTGGTTATTAATTTGTACTTGTCTTAGAAATGCTGTTTTATCGATTTCTGTAAAAGTACCAACAAATTATTAGAACTTACATGAAAAAATAATTGTATGGTAATCAGTAATTATTTCTGGGGCTGATAAAGTAGAGTAGTTACTATTATAAAATGTTCGAGTAATTGTGTGCGCTGTGATTGGTCATTTCGAGTTCATTATAGCTCCATAAAGCACGCTGCTTACGTCACGCGTGTGCTTGATCATGATATAATGCACGCTGCTTACGTAATGAGTTTGAGTGCGCGCTATTTCCTTAGCATTTTATAAAAGAAATAAAAAACTTCATCCTCATGCATTGTTGAGTAATATAAGCACTTGGGAATTTTTAAGAACACTCGAGAAGTGCGAGAAACACTCGGCTGCGCCTCGTGCTTCTCTATGCACTTCTCTCATGTTCTTAAAAATCCCCGTGTGCTTATATAACTCAACAATGCACTCTGATGCGTTTTTTATTTCTTTAATAAAATATTGTTTAGAGCAGTTCTATTAGCTGAGTCTATATTTATCTAAGTATTGTTCTCTGTACAATCCACAGGTGGCAAACCATTACTTGGAGTAAGTTCCCAATCACCTCATCTCTCACCTCACAAACCTTCCAACGAGAGCACAAATGCATTTTCCTCTCACATCACTCCAACCAAATCTGTTACAAACGAATCAAAGGTCGAGTCTCCCCACATCTCCTTGGAGAAACAACAACCTGAAATGGAAGTGAAGCCAGGCAGTAAGGGTGCGTCAGAGACAGCAGCTGAGTCAGAGGATATCTTGGACGTACTGGCTTTAAGGATTGATCAGCTTGCGGCGTCGGATAGTGAGGATGATTTATTTAGTGGTATGTTGCTGCCAGTTTATGAGTCACACAAATGCATGATTTGTTGTGTAGAGTTAGTCATTATTAAGGGGGGAGACTCTTAACTACAGATCTGGAGCAGTTGCTAAGGAATGGCTGAAACTGTATTTTGAAGCAAGCGATTTTGAAGCTTTTTGTAACGCTAAATGGTGAATTTTGTTTGGGGGTACACCTGATTTGAAAAATATAACATTGCGTGTGCGAAACTAGTGCCAGTCCCAAACCGCGCGTTAGAATTTAAAATCCCTAAAACTCCACGGAAACAAGGTAAAGTTCCGATTTCTCTTACGAATCAGAGATAATGTAGCCGTCTTTATAATCTGACGTATGCTTTTACCATTTACACGAAAAAAGGAAACGCTACTGATGAAAGTCTGTAAATATGAGTGTACGTTAGCCCATAAATCTTATAGTAATGCGAATTTCATGAAAACGATACGTCACATTACGCATGTGGACGTTCTTTACCTATTGACGCTCATTTTAATTTTAAAATCTATCCGCCGTTTGAGTTTTAGGGTTTATTCTGTGCTGGTCACGTGACGTGCAAAAAGCTTATCTGTATGAGGTTTTGTTTCCAAAATATAGCAATTAGAAACCTGCCTTAGAAACAAATTGGTAGTTAAGAGTCACCCCCCTTAAAGTGTTGAGATACGGGAGTTACAAATCTGCTGATTGGTGTGGCTCTGATCCAAATGTAATTTCATCACTCTCTTTAATTTATCTCTGTAGAAAAAGCCTACCAAGATCAAACAATTAATGACCAAGAAGACAGCAAATCCAAGAAGCCTGAACTGGACCTTGATGACTTGGCAAAGCGCATTAATCAGGTCGCCATTGGTGACGATACCAGCAGCTCTATCAGCACAAGGGATAGAGACTGCAGTGACGCCAGTCAGGACATGACGAGCATGGCTGAAGGAGATATGGGTGATCTGGAGGATAACCAACCCGACAGCTCTGCTCCTGAGGATGAACAGGCAGACCATTCACCACAGCTACCTATTGGTAAGTGTGATAATAATAAAATAAAATTCTCCATCCCTGAATTCTATTCCATACATTTTGCATCGCTATTCCAAGATGGATTTGGTTCTTGGAAGTGCCTCTCACCACTACACCATCCCTGCATCTCCCCTGCTAAGTTAAGGTTATGAAATTTTTTTTTTATCTCTTCCAGGTAAACTGAATGTGCATAATGCCAAGCCAGTGAGCAGTGAACAGATATCAGCAGGAAACAATAGCAAACCTAGTGTGGAGGAGGATGGACTAGACAACAGATACCTGGAGGGTGATTACAGTGAAGTGGATCCAGCAATACTTGAAAAGCTGGCTGTGTATATAGCGAGATACAGTTACGACCCTGTGCAGCACTCACCAAATGAGAATCCTGAGATGGAACTCGCATTCCAGGCTGGGGATTACCTGTATGTGTTTGGAGAGATGGATGAGGTAAGAGAATGAACATGTGTCTAGTAGTAGGAAGGTGATTGAACTTAGGTCCCCTGTTTTATTAGTCAAAATGAGTCTTAAAGCGCATTTACACGACAGAGAAAATTGGGTACGGACTCGTCAAAACATAGGCACGCTAAGCGTGCAGGAGTTATTTTTTCAATTGATTGGGTGGCTTGGGGTAGAACTGGGTGTCAGTCCTGTTAGGATGGTTTATTTCATGGGTTGAGCTATTTGTGCATGGTTCATGTGCACGGTCCATCGCACCGACTAAGAGCTACTTTTGGAAAAATAACTCAAAAACAATTTAAGAAGAAATTGTGCAAATGTACTAAAATTAGGCTGCTTTCCCTTGTAAATATGACTATGGTGTCGAACCATACTGTTGAAGACAAAAAATACGTCAGTAATTTCTTCAAACGTAAACAGAAAAAAATATCTGGTAGTCACTTTTAAGGTTACCTTGTTTAACTATCCATCCCCTTTCATTCCAAGCCGAAAGAAAACCGCTAAGTACATCAAAACATGGATTGAAAACTCTTGACAACATTTACCGTAAACATGATCACAAAATTGCAAACACGCTCACTAAGAAAGCCAAATTGACCCAGAAATTGCAAACGAATAGCCAGATGGAACAAGAACAAAGTATTCTCGGGTTTCTGAAATGGCTCCATTATTTTCATCATCAATATAAAACAGAAACCTTTCTGCAAGCAAGGACGAATTTCTTTCGACGAACGCGAGAAACAAACAACTCTAGTCACCAGTGCATTTCGGCCAAACCACGTGACGATTTTACTTGGACTGGTACAATATGTAATTTCGCAACCAGAAGCAGAAACGTGCCCTAACTTGTAAGCGTAACATCATCAGTACCGATATTCCCACGGCCGTGCTAAAAATAGCTGTCGATGAAGTTGTGTTACACGCTTGACTGCACACCCAAAAAGCTAGTTTTCTTTTCAGCCGTTGTTTTTTGCGTGACGAGCCCAAAAAACGGCTGTAAAGGAGACTACCAAAAAGCTGGCTGTCTTTTTTTTTCTTTTGCCTATGAGTAAACGTAACTGCAACCGCTTTGCGTTGGGAATATTAAATACACTAAAAAGGTATTGCGTCAGCCATGGAATGCGCTGACGTTGCAGCTTTCACTTTCGGTACGTGACAAACAAGAAATATGTTTACTTTGCATGTTTATTTCGCCAGAAGCGACGGTCGTTAATTTGTTTGCAATTTTGCGACTATTTGTCGGTTTAGCCAGTTGAACAACAGCGTCAGTTTGTTCTCATTTGGGGACCAAAACAAAACGTTCAGCAAACACACAACACTCACATTAAAAATGGAAGTCACAACATTTATTCTCAATATAGATATTTATTCTACTCAAAAACATCAAACATTTTAATATAAAGTGGTCAACAAATACTATACCCATATTGTGTCGTCAACTGAACCAGTTGATTCCGTAAACCAAGAGAATCACCTTCACCACGATGAAATTTGCAAACACTTTTCGCTTTCAGAACCCACACACAATGTTCTCACCCAAAGCTACATAAAAATCAAGACTTGGAATAGAGACTTCAGACCAACACGGCCCAATAAGGTCGAATCTATAGCAAAACAAAAATGGCCGTACCTTGAACCGAAAACAAATATTCATAACAACGATCCATATATACAAGCCGCAATTTGATTGGTCCTTGATAGAATCCCAAATCTGATTGGTGTGAAATACATACATGAATGATCCACCCAACCATCCACTTAATAGCCAAACACGTCTTCATGCCGACTAAGAGTTATTTTTTTAAAAACATAGGCACGCTAAGCGTGCAGGAGTTATTTTTTCAATTGATTGGGTGGCTTGGGGTAAAACTGGGTGTTAGTCCTGTTGGGATGGTCTATTTCATGGGTTGAGCTATTTGTGCATGGTTCATGTGCACGGTCTATCGTGCCGACTAAGAGCTACTTTTGGAAAAATAACTCAAAAACAATTTAAAAAGAAATTGTGCAAACGTTCTAAAATTAGGCTGCTTTACTTTGGTGTGCAACCGATCGATCGAACCATACCGTTGAAGACAATAAATACGTCAGTAATTTCTTCAAAAGTAAACAGAAAAAAATATCTGGTAGTGACTTTTAAGGTTACCTTCATGTTTAACTATCCGTTCCCTTTCATTCCAAGCCGAAAGAAAACCGCTAAGTACATCAGAACATGGATTGAAAACTGTTGACAACATTTACCGTAAACACGATCACAAAATCGCAAACACGCTCTCTAAGAAAGCCAAATTGACCCAGAAATTGCAAGCGAATAGCCAGATGGAACAAGAACAAAGTATTCTCGGGTTTCTGAAATGGCTCCGTTATTTTCATCATCAATATAAAACAGAAACCTTTCTGCAAGCAAGTACGTGTTTCTTTCGACGAAGCGAGAAACAAACAACTCTAGTCACCAGTGCATTTCGGCCAAACCACGTGACGATTTTACTTGGACTGGTACAATTTTAATTTCGCAACCAGAAGCAGAAACGTGCCCTAACTTGTAAGCGTAACATGATCATATTCCCACGGCCGTGCTAAAAATAGCTTTCGATGAAGTTGTGTGCCACGCTTGACTGCACACCCAAAAAGCTAGTCTTCTTTTCAGCCGTTGTTTTTTGCGTGACAAGCCCAAACAACGGCTTCAAAGGAGACTACCAAAAAGCTGTCTGTCTTTTTTTCTTTTGCCTATGAGTAAACGTAACTGCAACCGCTTTGCGTTGGGAATATTAAATACACTAAAAAGGTATTGCGTCAGCCATGGAATGCGCTGACATGGAGCTTTCACTTTCGGTACGTGACAAGCAAGATTATGTTTACTTTGCATGTTTATTTCGCCAGAAGCGACGGCCGCTAATTTGTTTGCAATTTTGCGACTATTTCTTGTCGGTTTAGCCAGTTCAAGTGAATCTTTTGGCTGTTTCATCGAGGCGAGTTCAGAGATCTGAAGAAAATAAATTTGGCCGACGTAAACACTTGCAAGCATTACGTCATTGGTACGGAAATAACCGCATTGCACCACCATACTACTAAAGATAGCCATCAACAATGCGAAGCTTGAAACGCGAGACTCGCACAACGACTACTATACCTTCCTACGGCCCTCACTCACGTAGTCTCCTTCGCAGCCGTTTTTAGTGTCGTCACGCAATGCTCCTCCCCACAAACGGCTGCTCACATTCGAACAACATTCCTTTCCTCCGTTTCAACCAATTACCATTCGGGTTCCATATTTCGAGAACTGTGCGCGCCAAAGAAATCTAACCAATCATTTTGCTTGTTTTATCTTTGAGTTCATAGCTTTCAAAATAGCGACCCTTGAAGAAATGTTTCATGTTGTCAGAAAGACATTTCAAATTTCTAGCTTATTGTGGTTTTCAATAACATACGAACTCTGAAATTCAACCTCAACTAACATTTTTATATTGGTTTGCGGTTTTCGCAACCGTCAACCTTCTGAGTGGACCTCTCAGGGAACAGAAGTTAACTTACAGCAAGGTCAAAAGGTCACGCGTGTCAGCAGTGATTGGTAGATTTCGATCCATTTTGTTTGTTTCTGTTTTTCAAGGTTCGTTGCCTGATGACGGCTGCGGAAAAAAGTCGTCGAGATTTCGCATGTTATTGAAAGGCGCAATAAACGCACAGCAAAAAATCTGGAATTGGGAAAATCGTTGAAGAAAGAAAGGATGTTTTTGTCAACCTACCGACGGGTTTCGGAAAATCTCGGGCTGCAGCATCAGAAGAAGCATACGTGATATCGATCGGAAATTGTAAAAACAATTCGAGGTTTTCTCACGGCATGCAGCTGCAGCGGTTTCTCCATTGTCACGGTCGTTCTCAATGCTAAATAAGCGTTATGTTCTCGTAAGTTCACGATCCTTGTAGAGTCCCTTCAATTCATGTTTGAGCCCTCCAAGATGAATGCCTTTTTGGACCTTCTCGAACATGACAAGTCGTCTTTAGCAAAGCTTTCCAAAGTGAACTCGCTGGTCGCTGAATAACTGCTCACATTCACATCCGGACATGAACAAATAACCGCCGGTAAATCGAAATATATAATCTTTTCTTTTTTCCGAACTACAGTGGAGCAAATAAAGCGACGATCACTTTGCAGAGCTTTCTTTGGCGCCTCATACATTGGAGAAACTCCGATCCTTTGCAACACTTGAGTACGCGGGAAAAACCATGTTGATTACATTCTCTTGTACTCTGATTGGTCACATAAGAAACAAAGTGAAAGGAATGTTGTTCAAATGTGAGCAGCCGTTTGTGGGGAGGAGCGTTGCGTGACGACACTAAAAACGGCTGCGAGGGAGACTATCACTCACGGCACAAATGATGATTTTCTCTTGCTGCAACCACGTTGTCAAAACACCTAATTTAATATTTGCCGAGCAGACAAAACGTGCCCTTGTAACATCATCACGTCATGAGCTTTTCAAACGATCGTACAATAAATAACTCATGACCGCCCATGTGAAGTCCTACTATTCCAACCTCACGAAAATACCAATTATTTGGCAACTCTCAAACCCAAATAAACGCACATGCCTCGACATATTACAATTACGTTATTCTTAATTTGGGAGGAAAATCTTGAGAGATTTGTGGTCGCTCGTGTTATTACTTAGCCAAAGCTCCTACTAATAGGAAAACTACTAATGCTATACTTTTAACCGAGAGAAAACAGTTTAAACACCGCGCGGTTAGAATCTCAAAGATTTCTCGTTTAATTTCTTTAACACTCGCCCTTACAAACAACCCACAGTGCATCAGTTTGTGCCATTTGGGGACCAAAACAAAACGTTGCGCAAACCCGCAACACTGACATTAAAAATGGAAGTCACAACATTTATTCTCAATACACATATTTATTCTACTCAAAAACATCATAAAATTTAAAATAAAGTGATCAACAAATACTATACCCATATTCTGTCGTCAACTGAACTAGTTGATTCGGCAAACCGAGAGAATCACCTTCACCACCATCAAATTTCCAAACACTTTTCGGTTTCAGAACCCACACACAAGGTTCTCACCCAAAGCTACATAAAAATCAAGAACTGGAATAGAGACTTCAGACCAACACGGCCAAATAAGGTTGAATCTATAGCAAAACAAAAATGGCCGTACCTTGAACCGAAAACAAATTATTCATAAAAACGATCCATACATACAAGCCGCAATTTGATTGGTCCTTGATAGAATCTCAAATCTGATTGGTGTGAAATACATACATGAATGATCCACCCAACCAACATCCACCCACTTAATAGCCAAATACGCCTTCACGCCGACTAAGAGTTATTTTTTTGAAAAAAATAACTCAAAAATAACTCAAAAATCACTCCGGACCAGACCAGCTTTGTAGAGAAACAGTCAACTTGATACGGGCCATAGGTGCCTATGGCACCGTGTAAAGTTGACTGTTTCTCTACAAAGCTGGTCTGGTTTGGACCAATTTTTTCACGGTTCCATGCCCAATTTTCTCTGTCATGTAAACAGCCTTTTAGTCATGAGTCAATGAGCCAAGGTGATTTTTACACGGAGTAGGTTATCCATTATTTAAACCACGATTTCCCTGCATACAAATAAGTTTAGAAGCACTCAACTTTGGTCACAGTTAGTTGCACTCCAATTTGCTTGTGGTTAGTCCCACTCGGGTTTGCGTGCAGATAGTTCCACTTTGGTTTTGCTTGCAGTTAGCTTTTATTTGTTAGTAAGTGCAGCACTATTTTTTTTAAATGAATAGCTCTTATTTTGGATTTGACTGATAGCCTCACAACTCATTGACTCGTAAAAACTTTAATCTGATTGAACTCCACCATGCATGTGCCAAATCAGAGATTGTGGGTTCACACTCTGTTTAACGTAGTTTTGTAAGTACATGTATAACATTATTTACTATAGCTGCAATGTTTTGAATAAAATTCCAGGATGGCTACTATTTGGGTGAGCTGATGAGTGGTCAAAGAGGACTTGTACCCTCCAACTTTGTTGAGAAAGTAGCAGGTAAACCATACATACAATCTTATGGTTGCATACGCTGTATCACGCTTTGTATAAACAGTTTGAAGACGAATACAGTCATGCAAACTTTCTTTGGCAGCTGCACTTTTCATTCACATGAGTTAGAGGACGAGAAAAACCATTTTTGCGTTCAAATGTTCATTCATTGTGTTTGCAATAATTTACGATCATGATCAATATACACGTAATGACAAAATTTACTTTTCAGGTTCTGAATTTCCTGACATAAAAGTAATGATTTTAGTCAATCCAAATGTAGTATAGAAGGTAACAAGATGTTTGATTGTTTGTTTTCAGATGAGAGTGAGATGAATTTGATGATGAATGGTACAGGAGAAGGAATTGGTAAGGTGGACCTAAACTGTACACTTTCAACACTTCTAAGATGATTTCCAGAAGCTCATAGTGTAGTTGTTTGAATTTGTATTGTGTGCAACAAATGTCAGGAAACCGTTGGGTAGTCTGAATGACAATGAATACTACAGATGAAAATGGTTTACAATGAGGACAAACTTGAAAAAAAAAAAACGTGTTGAAATATGGAAAAGCTCTTAGAAGTTGCCTTCTTTAACGACATCTGGTATAATTATTAGAGCGACGTTCATTTGAGTGCATTACTATGCTTAGTGATTCGTTTAAAAAAACTAGCGCTACTAGCTCCCTCAACCAATCAGAAGTAAATCCAGAACCAGTCATGACTCACTCACGCAAATTTTCCCGCGCTTCGCACCGGCTATATGTATTTGCTTGGAGTTTTGATTGGTTTACTGGATTGTCTGTGTCCTTTGTGATTGGTCAAAGTGATAACTTTGGTTTTGGTTTTACGACACTCGATTGAAAATCGCTCTATAACTGTGAAATTGTAATTGTGTTTCCTTTCAGATGAAATTGAGGACAGCAGTGATGAAGAAGAAACAGACGGTAACTATACTTTTTGGTTAAAACGAAAAAAGTGCAATCTTGATATTTAAAGAAAACTTAGAACTGGCATGCATGTAATTGATAAGATATTTTGTTTGGTAACAATGAGCTATACAAAAATTAACCGCTGTTCTAGATCATTATTATTGAAACAAACTAAAAGGGAGTTGATGCTGTAAATTTAACAATTAAATTAAGGGTGTTCACATATAATAACCTTCGTTAACAATAACACTATTTAGTCTTAAGTTACTGAAACTCATAAAGGTGAAGGTTGTTAAAGCGAAGTAGAAAACCTAAAGAACCACATAATTGCTTTCAAATGTCATTTGAGAAAGCTTTATAAACAGCAAAAGATTATTGAAGAGATGGGACTTTGGTTATTGCAACATCAAGTTCACTCATGCTTGTTGTTCTTGTAACACTTTACTGATCAGAAGAAGAAAGCTTGTCAGAGGACGGAGAAACGCAACTCGCACTGTTGGGAGAAAATGGTGAACGTCAGATGAAACCCGTCAGAATGCTTAAATTTTCCGGTATTTGCTTCCTCAGCTTTTTAATCCACGTCATTAAATAATTGCTATAAATGTTCTTTAACTTTTTTTAAAAATTGACCTTAAATATAAGTGAAAGACCTGAGCAACTCAATAAAACATGAATAATGACACAAAATGCAGCTAAATTACAAACATGAAGATATTTTTTGCCAGGTTTATGCCTAGCCATTTATGTTTCATAACACTGTAGCATATGCATTCATCCTGGACTCAAGTTCATTTTGTGTTCAATATAAACAAAAATGTCTTAACGTCGTTAGTTTAAACTATTTGTGACCATTTGTGACTACTTCAAACTTCTAAAAATTCTCCTGTTATGCTATTTACAATATTTTGTTTCATGCTCTCTAATTGTAAATTCTTAATTTTCGAGGTAAAGTCTTATTACTAAAATTGATTTTAAAGGTTTCGCATTCTGTACAAAATATGTTACAATAGAAAAAAATTCTCACTATTCCCTTCAGTTCCATTCAGGACGTAAATTGTGCGTGATATAATAAAAGCTCGTTTACGTGAAATGATAAACATTAAACGAAATATAAAAATATAGCAGTTGACTTGACTATTTTGAAAGAATTTCGCTCGCTCATAGTTGTTGTGACCATTGCGTGACGTATTTTTTGTCCGTCTCATCAGGAAAGCTACACCGTGCGTTACGCTTGTCAGTGGAACACATACCTGATAGTGGATTGCAAGACATTCAAGAAGAAGATGAAGAAGCCGCGGAGGGGGAGATAGAAGAAGAATTCGACTCTGAAAATGATTTTGATGAACAGGACGGTTCAAATGAAGCCATGTTGAACCAGGATGGCGTGACAAGTGATGAAAACGACATTGAACCTTTCAGTAAGTCACGCAATTGCTGCTTCGAGTTTACCAGTAACGTGAAAACAAGAAATACAGTTTGAAGAAGAAATAAATGATATAAAATCTGATGCTAAAAATTATTTAGCAGTAGTGGCAAGGAAACCATTAGGCTTTTTTCGATAAAAAAGTTTTCAAATGGTCGCAATATTCATTTTGAGTTCGTTTCCTACAAAACTTGCAGATTGCTGCCGTGTTTACTCAACAAATTAAGTGAAGGCACATGTTTCTTTTAAAATTATCAACAATCTGTTTAAATAAAAATAAACTGAGGACACTTAATTATAAAACAGAAACTTGTTAAGAATTCCAACTGCTGGCAGTGGTGACCAGCTGGCTTTATACAAAGGTTGGAGGACCACCGAACACAAGTCCATCCAGTGGCAGGGAGGAGGATTTGAACCCAGGATCTCCGGATTACAAGCCCAGCGCCTAACCACGAGGCCATGACATCTCCACAGTACCAATTAAACAGCTGGCTCAGTAGTCCAACACACAGCAATGAGGAGACTTAGCAATTAGAAAATAAATCCTGTCATGTGTTTACTATTTTAGGAGTTCCATCTCCAAGGCGGCTTCAACTTGAACGTCAATTCACTCAGAGCGTGCTTCTGAGTTGGAAACCCGCTGACCTGCCTGCAGATCAAGTAAAAGGTTACGGTGTGTACGTGAATGGATGGCTGCGTCTTATGATCAAAGGAGCCAGTAAAACCAAGGCGCTTCTGGAAGGCATTGACCCCGAGGAGGTAAAATAAATCCCTCAGTGTTAAGTATCATTGTACAAAAACTAGAAAATAGTCAGAAAAGAAGTGAAAGAAATGCCTTGGGGATGTGACATACATGTTTTCCTTGTCAACTTTAATTGGACCTAAAGCTGTTTCTGGAAAGCGAATTTCGGCTCGAAGTGGTCCTTTTTCCCAGAACTGTCAAGGCCAGTCAACGGAGCAATGTTTTACTTGGAAATCTTTGTATCTTTTCAGTTTCGGTGCCATTGTTTATCAGTTTCAAATTTGTTGTATTTCTTTTTGCCAGTGTTCTCTTGAAAACTGTTGTACGTCTGTCTTGACGTCGTACAATGCTTTTAAGTTGCCAGTCAAGCAATTCTTTTAAAGTAGAAACTAACGTTTCCTTTTGTCCTAGACCCACCGGATATCTGTGAGAACTATAACAACCAATGGGGAAGAGTCATCGGACCGTTCAGCTGTGTTGACTGTCGGCAAAGGTTAGTTAGTGACGTATAAATGTTATGGTTATTTTGGACGCAAAGTTAGTAACGTAGTAAGTCTTACATGAAATGCTTGTAACCGGAGGCAGAGTATGCCATCTTTAGATAGGAGATGATGTAAGAATATGCCATCTTCATAGGAACATTTAAATGAGCTCTGTCACGAGGATTTCGCAGATTTTTGGTCTAAACTGTTCTGAAATTAGTGGTAGGCAACTTAACCCATGAAAATTATTACCTTTGAACATCTAAAGGAAGATATAACCTTATTATGTGGATAGAAACCTAACTACGGCTAAAAATATCGATTTTTTTGTAGACGTGCGGAAACAACTTGAAAAGTTTAGCTTAACTTCTCAAATTTTAATCCATTTCCATCGTAGCCATCTGCAGCTAAAGACGCTTGTTAACAGTTTCGGTGCTCTAAAATAGCAATTGTTAATAAAAATGTACTATTATTTTTTGGTTTCCTTCGACACAAATATATATTTTGGCTTTTCAAAAATCTGTTAAAATCCGTGGCAAAGCCCCTTTAAATGAGCTTGAGGAAGGAGACCAGGAGCTAGCCTGATTCGCTTGACTCGCTTGCTTACTCCCTCTTCTTCCCGTAACTGTGGGAGCTCGGATCATTTTAGAAGGAAACCTCCATCTCTTTATCGCTGTCAGTAGTTTTCATTTAATGGTCAGCTTTGCCTTTCCGTAAATCTGGCTAAATTGCATTCTTTTTTTCTCTAGATGCTAACTTCGCTCCCAGTCACGTGCATGTCACGTGTGTCTCTCCCACGTCCGCCAAGATCGAGTGGTCACCAGGCAACAGTTCGTTCAGTCACGAGATCCTTTTAAATGGGGCCCTTCACAGGACGGTGCGCCCTGGCACGTTCCAGCACACGATCACAAACCTCGAGCCAGACCAGATGTTTAAAGTCTATGTTCGTGCTAAGGATCCCAAGAGAGTGTTGGATGGTGACAGTGAACCGGATATCGAGGTCGATCTTTTGACAGCGGAGGCAGAATTCAGAACTGAGCCGGGAGGTAAGTTAATAAGCTTTTCTTTCTAGAACTGTGCAAAAATCATATTTAAACTGATCAAACTTTGAGACGTGCCACCAGAACAAATTTTTGTCTCCTCTCTCATCTCTACTTATACGAGAAACAGTATAGACAATGGGCATAGAGTGGATAACATCAAATTTCTTCCAAAAGCATTGGTTCAATAACGTTTCAGGCGTGCAGAATGTAGGAATTGATATAAATGATCACTTCTCCCAACTAGTATTATAAGGAATGTATAAAGACCCGTAAGGAGAATTTGTTTGTTAATTTAAGCAAATTTTCAAGTTCGTTGTTGTTAATCCGTCTCAATCTTGCCAAGCCTTAACCATCCGTCTTTCATTTTGGTTGGTTATTTCCTCTTAAGCATAATTTTTTTCCTTAGTAGGTTTTTTTAAGTTTTCTTTCATTTGAAGGTAATTTTCTACATCGCAAAAAATGACTTTTACGACGGGGTATCTCCTGCCCTTTCTAATTTCCTGTCGATCTTCTCGCTAAATTATTTCTGACATGTTGACATTCTGTTTTCTTTCCAAGGCCTTCCTGACCCACCTTTAGACGTCGAAGTCGCCCCAGGTCACTCAAACACACTGGACGTGAATTGGATTCCAGTTACTATTACGGAAAAGGGAACTTCAAATGGGGCCCGCGTAACTGGATATAAAGTTTACATCAATGGTCTTCCGTGTACTGAGGTCACGTCACCCACAGCGGATTGCGTGACAGCGGTGTCATGGATGGTCGAACGGGCGACCAAGAAGAGTCATAGCGATGTTGTTCGTGTTGTGGTTAGAACTCAGTCGTGCGAGGGCGAGTCAGCTGATTCAAATGAAGTTGTTCTGCCCATAGATATGTTTAATTTCAAGGTAAACCAGTTGATAAAACCCAAAGGAGCAGAACCGCTCGCTCAAAAAACAGACTTGTCGCCTGAAAGCTCTGTTGAAGATCACGGTGTCCACGAGGAGCCAGCTCACGTGGCTAACGGCGTTTCGGTTTCCGACGAGCCGAGGGAACGATCCGACAGTGTAAGGCGTTACAGCCGGGACGAAAGCGGTCAACCGCAATTAGTTTTAGTAGAAGAGACTCCTAAACCAGCAAACATTGCCAAGGACTATTTAAGCCCGCTAGCGCAGCCTCGAACTAAGGGAGAACCCGTCGTGTGGAAATACGAGGGCGGAGATGAATCGGAAACTGCCGAGAGTGTCACGAAGAGTGACGGAAGAGGATCCGACGACGAAGATGACGAAGAAGTCGAGATTTGTATTCCGGACGTTTCCGAAGATCAAGCGCCAACCACAGAAAAGGAAGCGGAAGTGAATGTGGAAGAGCAGGGTTATCAACAACTTCAAGAGGTAACCTTTTATTTGCTTCACTCTGACGGTCTTCTTTGACGTTATTTATTCAATTCCACATCATAGCTAGAACTAATTTCTCATATCGATTTCCATAATGAGTATTTTGGGGGTTTATCAAGACTTTCCATTATTTGATGATTTTCTAAAATTCTCATCACCTGTCTGGTTGATAATGTAGTGATATTGTATGGAGGAATCAGCTCTTTATCATGATTGGAAATGCTCCTTTCTGTTGAACTCTCGTTTATTGGCAGGAAATCCGTCAATTGTTTATTTGTACTTATTTCATGTTTGGTCGAATAACTGGTGTCTTAACTCAAGAAAAATATCAGAAACTTTCCACTTTCGTTTTTGCAAGGTGCCGGGCGCACTCAGACCTTACTCACAAATGAGCCCCTCTCATGAGGGAGGGGGGAAGTCCATTTTCCCTTGTTCCCAACAAATTTCCCTTGTGTTCCCATGTTCCCCGAGAGTATTTCTTTGATCTTGGTGTTTTCAGTTCCCTAAAACGTGCTTTTGTTCCCGTGTTCCCCGTTTTATCTTCCTTATGTTCGCATGTTTCCAAAACTTTAATGGCCTTGTTCCCTGAAACCCCTGGAGGGGGGGGGGGGGGGGGGGGGGTGGAAAGGGGGCTCACAAGTGTCGACTTTTTGTCTAGCCAATAAGCAACAACGTTTGTGCAAAGACCATGTAGTAAAAACCATGTAGTATAAACTAAACCATGTAGTATAAACCATGTAGTATAAACTAAACGGCCTGTAAATATTTTTGAGCTTTGATGTGAATGCAGGGCAAATCTGCTAGAGTTTTTTCTAAGCAATTTACGTAGCTCTGTGTCGCAAGCTGAAAAAAGCTTTTCCCAGGACTGACATAAAGCAGGGGAAACATCAAAATATAAGCTTCATTCTGTTTTGCCTTTTTTGTTAGGATAACGAAGAAGAAGAAACAGCAGCTGAGATTCCAGAACACGAGAAACATTTTGACGAGGAGGATGATGTGTTTAACAACGAGGAAACACCAGAAATGCAAGAGGAACAAGAGAGGAGCAGAAATATAAGCGACGTTTCAGTTACAAGCGATATCGACATGGAGGAGTTGGAGCGCTCACTGGAAGACGCACAGAGCATTCCACGAACGAGTCCCGAGGAAATGGAGAACGAAGATAGAAAGCCGTACATTCGACCACTGGAATACGGCGAGAGTGATTTTGAGGACGATTCAAGCGAACAAACACCTCTCTCTATCATTCAAGAAGAGGATGAGGAAGATTTGTCCGAGTCGATACCTTTTCCTAGCAACATCTCACGATCTCATTCTGCTTCCGAAGGTTTTGAGAGCGACGATGACGTCATGGATCTGCTGGACGAAGATCACGATCGGAAGGAGTCGGTGGGTCACGGTTTAGACTTCGGGAGTGTTCGTAAAATCTCGCAAACTGAAAGGGGTCCTGCGTGGAACTCTAATCCCGACGGTGAAACATCAGATGGTATGGGCTTCGGAAGATACTTAACGAACAGTAGCGACCAGCCCTATACAGACGCTTCTCTTGATAATATCCAGCTTGAAGAAGGCGAGGATAGAATGGTTGAACGTGACGGTTTGGAGCCCACATATAGCGATACTGAGGCTGACCGCGGTGAGGTGGATAGAAGTTCGACTCCACTTGATGAATATGAAGGGAGACTGGTGCCGGAAGAAGCACCCCACCACCCTGCGTATAACGAGGTTGCGCCGTCAGCAGAAGGGCAGGCTCTTTCTGATGAGGGGTACGTCGGAGAAATGGCCCCAGAGGAACAAGTACGCGTGTTTTTAGCTCTTTATGATTATGACCCGGCCAGTATGTCCCCTAATCCTGATGCAGAGGAGGAAGAGCTGGCGTTTAATGAGGGAGACCTGATCAAGGTAAGGCGGGAAGTCACGTTAAACACCGTTTAGCCAACTAGCTACTTACGCCGGCTAAAAACAGAAGAAATTTGTACTTTATGCATCTTTGTATTTCAGGACGCTTGACCAACGACTCAACAAAGGTTTAAATTAGCGTTTTGTACACGCAAGGTGTTAAATATAGGAAGTCTATCCAGAGTTTTACAGTGCTACTATGATCAAATTTTCACCCCTTGCAATTTTAGGCGTTTCAAAGAGTATTTAATGAAAGATTTAAAATACCGTTTACCGTTTTCAAATATCTATTTTAGTTCCAGAGATATTTAAGCTTAAAAAAATCGTAAAATATGCAAATTAGGGAACTGATGACGTCATCTAATCTCTTTCTTTGGTTGCGTGTGAAAAAAAGTTATTTAAAAAAGCCAGAGTGTTTTCGTGGTTTGTTGTAGAAAATGGATAAGAATCTTTTAAAAAAGTGAAACATTTTTTGCATAACCTTTCAGTAACACTGCCGTAAAGACACCTTCCTCAAACATTTTTATTTCTTTTTTAAATTGCTATCTAGAAGCAGCTAAGGTAAACTTGATTTAGGCAGGGTTGTCCATTCAGCAATGCTGTTGGTATCCACAAAGGACCCTGCTGGTAAAACATGAAGATGTATGTTCTCGTAAATAACGTATTTCGTCTTCAACAGGTCTATGGAGATAAGGACGAAGATGGCTTTTTCTGGGGCGAATTAAATGGCAGAGCGGGCTACATTCCGTTCAACATGGTGTCAGAAGTTGAACTGGAGGATGAAGAATCTGGCAGCAATGTTACGACGCCTTCTGTAAATGTCACCCAAGAATCGGCCCAGCCCCCTGAAGAGAGCCCCAGCCAGGAACCTGAAGGACCTGAAGTCCTTCCCAGTCCCTCTGAAAACTTACTTGACGAGGTGATCCTGGAAGAAGGAGAGTTTGAAGACCCGAGGGAAAGCGGCAACTATCAACTGCCGCCAAGACGAATGGTCGCACTGTTTGATTATGATCCGCAGACTTTGTCGCCCAACCCTGATAGTGAGGTAAGAGCACACCAGGACTGATTAAACAGGTGATGAGATATTGAAAACCATCAACCAGAAAATATTGTCTAGATGTGCCGCAAAATTCTCAGAACTAACATCAATGAAAATCTATAGTAACCATGGTAACCAGTAAGAGAATTTATGCAATATTGCACGCACTGACTGCATGTAAATTGCACCATGTGTTCGCTACCAGAATTGTTGTGCGCAATATCGCTCTTCTTATGCCTGGGCCCTGCTTTGCAGGTAATGGCGAGATAGGCTCTATGAAAAGCCTATCTCCTCTAACAGCAAATGAACAACAACAGCTGTGGCTACTTTCTTTCAGCAGCGTTCCCCTTGTGTCAAGTTGGTGGCTGTATCCGTAATGTTGCAGCGTGTGGCTCCTTTTGATTGTTACAGTAGTACCATGTACCCTAGCCTCCTGCACAGACGTTTTTTTGGCTCGTCACGCAATCTTTTCTCCCCACGGGTATGGAAAGATTGCGTGACGAAGAGATTGCGTGATGATGCAAAAGAACGTCTGCACAGGAGGCTACATGTATCCGGGCTGTTAATAGATGGAGTTTGGGAATTTGACACCATTTTCCTTCGAGACGTTTCATTGTAAGCTTTCAGATAAGGTTTCATGATTTTGCGCGTATTTAGAGAGACTTTGTATTCATGTTCGCCAGGTGGAACTGAAGTTTAGAGTTGGAGATGTGATTTACGTGTATGGGGATATGGATGAGGACGGTTTCTTTACGGTGAGTATTAAACTGACGAAATTCTGATCAAGTTAGCTATTAGGAATTAAAAGTACTACAACGAGCATTTTACCTCAAATGACTGACTGACGGACGGACGGACTGACAAGCCCAGTCAGAATAGATATCGAAACTGTTTTTCCATGAATTCATAGCTGAGTAGCGTTTATAACGAACAGTAACGAAAACATGCTGGACACTGAACAAGTTTCTCATGTCGAATTTGCAGAATGTTTATTTGCTCTTAACTTTCCTTACAGGGCGAGCTACGTGGAGTTCGCGGTTTGGTTCCCTCGAATTTCCTTGAAGATTTGTCTGATCCAGCTGAAGCTAGTCACCAAGACACCAGTAACGACGGCTATGTAAGTTAATTCACTGGTCTGTCTCTACTGACTTTAAAGCGTTTCTTCAGACTTTATCTGTGTGCCTGTTCTGTTTGTGTTTCTTGTATGAGTGTCATTCCTGTTGAATTTGTGACGTTGCTGGTTCATTCTTGTCTACTTCTGTGTAGCTGTGTCTTAAACGTTTCTTGCTCAAAGAATTACTATGTCCCTCTCGATGTCGCTTCAAGCTTAGAACTTTAAGTACGTACTTTGGCTTCTCTCGCCAGTTTGTTTCTCTGTAGCCTCAAATTCATTCTAGTCTTCTACTTAAACTCTTTGGTTGAACACTGAAGTTGTGCTTTAAGACCCCACTTCAACGAAAAACCAAGTTTTAAATTTCCAATTCAGATAAAAACAAGGTTTAAATTTAATATAATAAGATGCAAGGCGTGGGGGATGCCCCGACTGTCCTTAACAGTATTGATTATTTCGGCGTTTCACTGTAGTAATCGGGGAACTGAGTACTACTCTTAACGGTCTCTGAGAATCTTTAATTGAGCCTGCAATTTTCGTAAGAAATGTTGCTAGGCGACCTGCGGTCGCGCTACATTCTGATTGGATGGTAAGAATCGTAAAGTGCAGCTACGAATATTGATCGTAAACATCACTGATTTCCCCGATTATTGTGTAGTTCAATGTTGTCTGTTTGCTTATCTTTCTCATGTGATTGGTCATAACAGGTCATTGTTTAATGGCCTCGGCTGAGGGAAGTTACTACCGCTTGAGATTCTTCTCTTTTCCTTGCTTCTGGTATTTAAATCTTTTTTCTTTCTACCGTCTTAACCCTCGTGCTACTTTCATAAATTCACTTTTACACATTCCAAAGAGTTGCTTGAACATGAGTGAACGACCCTGGTGCTAATTTTCAAATTCCGCAAGCTGTGTTTATGGGGAAATTTTGAAAACATCGTTCTTTGGAAATAAAAGTTTGGAATAGGTCTTTTAATCCACCTGCCAGATGGACGTCTGTTTGCCAAGCAGTGTTTTCGTCTGATAGTTGATCGGGCCCACGGTTCGCCGGAGGAATTGTTCGATAATGTTTCATTTTTTTGTTGTTGTTGCAAATTCGTCGATCTTAGGTATGTCGAGATCGCTAAATACCCAAGTTTTACCTCTGACCTAACAAGGAGATAACGTTGAAGACTGGGACGAGACCTCAACGGATCTCCTAGTTCTCAATCTCTCCTCGGCGTGCCAAAGAGTTTTCCGATTCTTTTTGTCCAATGGCGAATGTTGTCACGTCAGCATTGCACCATAAGAAAATGTCATCGGCGTTGCTTAGCAACGTCTTTGACGAATACCCCAGCGGGCTTAGCCTGCGAACGCAGACGTATTTCCGGCTGTCGCTTGTCTCCGCCAAAAACTAAGTTCAAGTTAGTTTTCGGCGGAGACAAGCGACAGCCGGAAATACGTCTGCGTTCGCAGGCTACGGCGGGCTTGGCGTCGGACTGGTTTGTATCATTAAACGGTTCCACTCTTGTTCCTCTTTAAGTCTTTAATAATGTTCTTTTGCCTTTACCTCTGTTGAAGAATCGAACAGTACTTATTGGTTAGTGTTTTTTTAACTGTCATACTGTTAGGAAACTACTCACTTTACTGTTATCTGAAGTGATGAACGACTGTGGAACACACTGACGAGAGAGGATAAATTCAAATTGTTAGTACTATCAACATCATCAACGTCACAAAACAAGACTGCTAAACTTACAGTCGTAAACTTTCATTCCTTTAAGCTATGTGTCTTTTTTAAAATACAACGTTAATTTCGATAAACGTTGAATTAATCTATTTAACTCTTGTTTCTGTAATACTTTTGATCAATATTTTAAACTGGTGCATTTTAATCAAAAATTGTTTCTTATGTTTTCTTTTGCTTGATTTTTTTGCTTCCAGTCGCTTGAAGCTCTTTTGTTGCAGTTACCTTTCATTTTCGTTTTCTCTAATCCTTATTTTCTCCTTTTGATTTCCTTTCGTCTAGTTCTCGGCTCTTTTGTGTTTGTTTTGTTGCACTTCTTAATTTGGTTTATTTGTTGTTTTATACGACAAGCCTTTGTGCTATCATGATAGGCTATGCACAACACTTTTATTGGTTGTCACCAATGCCTTCAATAAATAAATAAAACCTTTTATTAAAACAGGGTTCGTATACTTTTTGATGTTTAAAATACCAATCTTTTGTGACCTTGAATGAACGTTGTTAGGTCGCGGAATCTGTGAATTGAGAATTTTACTTTTGTCCAGACAAATATCTTATTTTTAAGTCCCTTAAAAATATTTCACGACTTTCCTTGGCCAGTGCGAACTCTGTTTTGAACCTTCCGCTCCAAGTGAGCCCTTATTAAGCTTCAAAATGAGGAAAAGTTATTTGCAGAATTTTGATGCTGAAACAAACAGTAGTACATGAATGTACTCTTCACTAGCTTTCATTCGATTGGACTAGGATTTCATCCACGAGCTTAAACGTAAGAACAGTGCTTATTGACGAGAGGGTTTGACTCTGGGAGTGAAAAACGTTATGTAAGAGTTTCCAGTGATATGGACGGTCACTACCTTTGAACCTCCCATACTTTGACCAAGTCAAGCAATTCTGTGTGATAACGAAATTTACGCCTGCGAAAGGCATCAAATGGCTTTTAAATAATGTCTTGGCTCATCGATTTTACCCCTTATATTTTGTTTCAGGAATCTCCCACGGGTTCATCGGACAAGTACAGTTCCCTAAATGGTACTCATCACGTGACAGAGGACACGCCCAAAAAGAAGAAAGGAATTTTTTCCAAAGGAAAACAAATGTTCAAAAAGATCGCGAAGGGTCATAACTCGCCGCGGGGACACAATTCAAAGAGATAGCGCCGCTAGAAAGATGCTTTTAAATTATTCGCAATGTTTTGTAAAGTAGTGATTTTAATGAATGAAATTTAGTTTTATAGCTTTTAGAAAATTTCTATCCGGGGTATATTTTATTTAGTATCAGTCAACGAATGTAAATATGGGCTTGGCCCTTAATTTATAAGCCTGAATTTTTTACTTGGGCTGCTTCCTTTGATATGGAAGTTATTTACTTGCTGGTCAAATAACATTATTATAGTTTATGTAAACTCACTGGCTTGCAGTTTTAGATATTCATAACAAGGAACAGAATACTGTCTTATAATCGTTCTCACCCATACACAGCACAACGCACATTGACTTTACGTCTTAACTTGTTTTACCTTTCGAAATCTCCATATGTATTTAATATTCCTCTTTTAAAAATGCCTCTGGTTTGTAAATATGTTGTAAAGTAAGTATATATGATATTATCTCAAGAGTGTTAGCTATTATCAAGTAATATATTTAGAAGAGTTATACCTATGTACTCACAGACGTGCCCAATTAAAAACTATTTTGCGGAGAGAATGTGTAAGTCTTATTGATTTGACTATTGGGGATTTATGGGCGTTGCGCTAAATCAAAATAACGTGAGACATGCTGGTCACGCACATGGTGGATGATGTCACGCATATTGCTCTGTCAATTATTAATGATGATGATGATGACGACGATGATGATGATGATCATGATGATAAAACGAAGCTTTTAACAGGATACCCGTCGGTACGAATAATAACACTGAAGGTGATATGTGATCTTCGCAGTGAATTTCCAATTTAAGCAATTGGAATAAAGAAGCCTGAAAAAAATTCAGGGCTTCAACGGGATTCGAACCCGTGACCTCCGCGATACCGGTGCGATGCTCTACCAACTGAGCTATGAAGCCACACATTGGGAGCGAGGTCAATTGTGAGACTCACAATTGGGAACTCACAATTGACCTCGCTCCCAATGTGTGGCTTCATAGCTCAGTTGGTAGAGCATCGCACCGGTATCGCGGAGGTCACGGGTTCGAATCCCGTTGAAGCCCTGAATTTTTTTCAGGCTTCTTTATTCCAATTGCTTAAATTGGAAATTCACTGCGAAGATCACATATCACCTTCATATATATCCGCAGTTCATATATGAATCATTTCATATACATTACATCATTTCACTCCTTTCACGGGAAAATATGAACTCACAATTGACCTCGCTCCCAATGTGTGGCTTCATAGCTCAGTTGGTAGAGCATCGCACCGGTATCGCGGAGGTCACGGGTTCGAATCCCGTTGAAGCCCTGAATTTTTTTCAGGCTTCTTTATTCCAATTGCTTAAATTGGAAATTCACTGCGAAGATCACATATCACCTTCATATATATCCGCAGTTCATATATGAATCATTTCATATACATTACATCAATAATAACACTGTTGTCAAGGGGGTCCGGTAAAAAATAATGAGTAAAACTCCATAGAAAAATCACATAAAATTTCGAATGAAAATGTTCGCTGACCTTTTGCCTAAATAATAATCTGGAATTTTGGAATATAATGTTATGTTTAAAGAATGCAACAACCGTGATTTACTGCAGGCGTTTCACAGAGGGAACTACATTGCAACGGACTATTGGTTCAGGCGCAATCTACCAGTAAAAATATTTTAATGCTTTGAACACGATAGTGGCAGCTGTCAGCATTTTTTTATGTATCACCAGTTCACTTCATCAGCTTGGAGAGGGTTGATAATAATCAGCTCGTTAGGTACTTCAACTTTATCCCCAATCTTCAAACGGTACTTTTCTTGAGAGCTAACCACTGTCGCCTGAAGAACTGGGGCGGATTGACCGCGTGACGTAACGGTTATCTGTGATTGAGATGAACCAATCAAGAAGTCGATGCTGTTTCCATGGAAATCAACTCCTACGAATCTTAATTGTGTGCTTCCGGGCAGAAGCATGGGTTTAAATTGGAGGTGTTCGTAATCGCGAAGACGCAATCCGCCAAAACCAAACAACACAGATTGCAGAAATCCCCCGGCGCCCGTGATGAAGTTCACGGCACCCCCACCGTCCGCTCCTTCGGTCCAAACCATGAACGGTTCCTTCGCGTTCACGTAGCTTTCGTTAAAGGACTTTTCCGCACGGTCGTATTCCCCAACATCTAACCAGTTGACCGCGAACATAGATTTGGTCATGGCAGGTCCCCTTGGATTTGTCCGGGGCTCGTAAAAACTCAGATCATTCCGTCGGACATTCATATTCATGTCGACCATCAGTGGAAATCCGAGCAGAATCACATCGGCTTGCTTTACGTCGATCCCATTATACCCCTCGTATTCTGGATGGTAATTGTTAGTGGCATCAAACGGAACATACATATTCTGCGCAATTGTCTTCCAGCTTTCGGAAGCATTCGGTAACACCTCGTAGGCGAATTCGAGATTCATTTTCGCGATCGTGTTCGTGTAGGCCGAGTTGTTAACGACTTCAGCGTCTTCGTCCGGTGGCATGACGTCATAGATGACGTAAGCTTTCTTTGAGTCGTTGTACACTGCGCGACTGGCCCAGAATTCCGCAGTGGCTCGAATGAGCGGGAAGGCCTGGTGCTCAAGCCATTGTTGGTCCCCTGATGCCATCCAGAGCTGTTTGACTGCAAATGCGATATCCCCGATAATGTGCTGCTCGTAATCTGAGTAGATCTCTCCCGGACACACCTCTGAACCAGTCAGGGCGCTTTCCCATGGAAACATTGCGCCTTTATAAAGATAATAAGAAGAAATTATAATATGTACAATAGAGTCCCGGGGGGTCTACTTCCATATGTAAGCTATGGGTTACGTATTTGCGGCGCCAAAGTGTAAGGTTTTCGAGCCCTTTTGGCCTGTAATAGAATATAATTTTGGCCATTTTCATCTAAAATGGGGTCTGGCCAGTAATTGTGTATAATTTTTGAAAAAAATGTCATTGTTGTTATTCATCTCTTGAGAAGTGGGATGGAATCAGAAATTTAAAGCCCTTCCTAAATCATAACGAAAACCGAAGCAGTTGCTGAAAAGGGTCTGGTCTGAAACAGGGTATCGATTTTTGGGTCAGGTCTGAAATAGTGCAGGTAAAATCACATATTTTGGTCTGAAATAGGGTGAAGGTTATAAAAAGCGCCCCACTCAAATTTTCGCTAAATAGTGCAAATTAAAGCCATTCTCTTAGCACCTACCTTTAAATCCATATTTCTTAGCCTTTTCTTCAGCTGCCTGAAGTCTTTCGAACCTGTAAGCGAGGCATGTCCGCGCCAAATCCTGGTGAAGAAGAACTAATGGCGGAAACATCCATGTCTCCTGGTCCCAGAACACGTGACCATTATAACCATCAGTAGCCAGGCCTCCGGGACTCAGACCGAAGATCCAAGAGGGACGAAGAGAGCTAGAGACAGTGAGCACAATAAATCAACTATTTTAAAACAATAAATGAGCAGGAATTAAAATGGAATTTTTTGAGGAGGCTGAGACCCTGGAGGAACAACAACAAACTCTACTAGTGAATGGCGTAGAACGCACTTTAACCGACGGCGCTAGGCCTATAGGGATACGTACTCTAAAACTGTGACGTCAGTTACCGTGCCACGGTGACATAGTAACAACGCGCCATCTGCAACAATTACCTCACAGAGTGACTGAAGGAACCAGAACTTCACTCATAAGTTAGACAATATTGCCTCGTAAGAGAGAAACCAAAAATAATATTTCCGACTCAGGAGCCATAATGGTAGGAGACTGTAAGCGCGAGATCTGGCCTTGTCCCTATGATATGGGTCAAAATTTCTATTTTTAGAACAAATCGTGTCATCCCGCGAGGCGCGCGCGTACTGCCGCGAGGATTTCGCGAGGACGTCGCGCGGAGAAATATAAACAAAATGGCGTCCAAAATAACCTCTGCAAGTGAAGTAAACACTGGCTTTCTTTCATCAGTTTCTACTCCTAATTTACGTCAAGGTCTCCTTGAGCACTTCTTTGAATGTAGCCATGAAAGTGAGGATGATTCAAGTGATTCGGATGTCTGCAGTAGTATTTTTTTCGGACAAATCCAGTCGCGAAGACTCGTTAAACATGTCGTACGAGGAATCACACAGTGGTCAAGACAATTTTCTAAACGTTTCACAGCGCAGCGATATGGGCAACCAAAGAATACAGAATGACAGCAAAAAAGGATGAAAACATATTTTTGCCGAAATACGATTGTATACGCCATTTCGACCTATTCTTGATGCTTTGTTGTAAGTTACATGTGACTTTCATATCATATAAAATTACATATATATTGCAGAATGAAAATATTTTCATTTAAGTCAATTATCCGACTAATGCTGCTCCAAAATATTTCTTTTAGTATCCTGTATTATAATTCGCAGTGCAGCTGAAACATTGTTGAAAAGTGTGGAAAGATCGGAAACTTCCAGCAAAAGTTGTAAACAAATGAAGCAGAAGAGGATTCATTTTTTTTCGAATTAAAAAAATCTACCTATTTTTCTTCGTTTATTTTCAAGTATGAAAAAATGCAGCATATGTGCAAACGGCTTTATCTAGTTTCGTGTGTCTAGTCTCCATGAAACCGATTCGACTTTGGCTCGCCAAGATAGCATACTTTTCAGCAACGTTTAAGTTGGCATTAAGCTTTCAAATAATCTATGGGATCTTAGCATAGCTTGAACGTTGTTGTAGCTCCCAATTATACACGAGCATAATATTTTGAAGCGAAAGTTCAACAGTCAACTGTGCAGCAATTTCTACTCAGCCGATTTCGTTGAAACTTGCTTACACTAAAAATTGGATAATTTGAACTTGTTGACTTTGATAAGAAAAAATCTATCGTCCCGTTTAGAAAATATTCGCGTTTTTTTTTTCATAAATATATTTTTTTCAAAAGCGCTAATATCTTGTGATCGTTTGCCTTGTTTGCTCTTTATTTTAAAGCTTTATAAAATTTGAACATTTGTTTTTTTTCGATTGCTAAAAATCAGAAAAATCGGGTGAGGTTTACATGCCCAAAGCTTGATTTAGAAAAGAGCACCTCCGTTCCCCAGAAATAGCCGCGGGCCATCTTAACCAAAGTACAATCCAAATGTAAACAAGTCATGGTGAATTATCTTACTGAGAAAACTTCTCTAGATTAGTCCTGTGCTTAACTGACAAAAAATCCAGGAGATGAATTTAGCACGATACGGAAGCTGCACAGCCTAATGTATAATTATAAATAGCGTCCGTACAAAATTTATGGTTCACAGAACGACTGATTTATTTTTCGTTCTCAAGTCTAGTCGTTCTCTCAGAGTCTTTTGTGGCAGATTTACCCGCGAATCACATGATACTAGTCACGCAACTCCGGCAACATCGACGCGAGAACCCACGCATCCGCGCGTGTCTGCCTGTTCTAAAAATATAAAAATTGTCTCGTATCATAGGGTGCGTGGATGTCGCGCTTACGGTCTCCTCCCATTATGGCTCCTGGTCCGACTGTAATACTTCAGGTAAGAAAAAAAAACGTCCAACAAAAACTACCTTTCATTTCTAAAGCGAAACGCATTTTATTTGGCAAACTTTTAGAAAGAGACAGTGAGATTTATGCCGTCAATCTTATTTCATTAACTATTTTCATATATTTTTTATATATTATTTCATTGTGGCTGGGACAATTTGCTCAAATCGAATACGATAAAACCTTTTTCGTGATCATTTCCTAAATGCTCTTTTGTTATAATTGTTATCGGGGAAAAGTTTATTTAGATGTTTGTTGATCTTATAATCTCTATTGCGTGAAGCTTGCGACTCACGCGTGATAACGTTTGTTTCACGTCACGTATCGATCGCTTATATCGCATTCCTTGTTTTGCCGTCTCCTACACTAAGCTTTCATGCACTTCTCGCGCTCTTGGAAAGGATCGAAGCCACTGCTGCACAGGCTAACAGAAATGGAGAACTGCCGAGTTCATTTTACTTAAATGGTATGTTAATTGCTTGAATTTGAAGTGGTCGTGCTATACAATACCTCACATAAACAAAGTCATATTCAGCAAATAATATTTTAAACAGCGATTAGATTAATCCTGTTCTTAACTGGTTTTGTTTTGCTTTATTGGCTTAACATAAGCCTAGGGTTCATTTAATGTTATTAAATGGTTTTATGCGACGTGCTTGCTAAAAAGGATTTAGGTTTGGAATAAGAAAAAAAAAACGGTTTGTAAGCCAGGAGAGTAAATAACCGAGAGTTTTACACCAAGGAACTTATATCCCAAGGGGATAAAAATGTTATTGAGACGGGGTCTTGTTTATATCCCAGGGAAGCTTTTGGAGGCTAAATATCCGCGAAGGGTTTGTTTTATTAAGAGTGTCCAAAAGGGGTTTCGATAATGATTCGGCATGCAATGGAATAATATCCTTTAACATTTGTTTAAATAAAACACACGCATGTTTTTCTAAATACCCCTGAGAACAAACCTTCCTTTACCAGTGTTTACAGAACGATTTAACGTAAATTCCTAAGTTATTGCATTAGTCTGTTAAGACTTTTAGAGCTCATCTCTATTGTAAATAAAATAATTGTTTAGAGGGCTTCTATGTAGGCTTTCAACAGATTAATCGACAATCTTGGACAAAACTGGTGAAGCAATTGGCCAAATTTCTGCTAACATAAGTATTACAGTTCAGTTTTTTAACCCCCTCCCCGCCCCCCATTTCAATGTCGTCAGTCGCTAGTCACGTTGTGAAAACAATGCCTGGCGAACCGCAAACCCCATGAAACAACTTTGAGTTGGAGGGGGGGGGGGGGGGGTATAATTATTTTTTTACCCGCTTGTGAGTCAAGACATTTGCGAAAGATGCGTGAAATGTGCTTCTTTCAGCTAGTTTTGTCCAAGATTGTAGCAGACAAGGAGTTTGTATTTATTAATTACCTGAGCGTGTAATAGAGACTACCGGAAATGGTCTGTGCCAATGTAAGGTTGCCCTCTATTTCGATCCGTCCATTATCCCATAGCGCTTTCCAAGCCTGCACGTGACTTCTTAAGAGCTCTTCCGGTTTCTCCATCGCTGCTGTGTAAGCTTCGTGTGCGCTTGTCACGAAATCCTTAGCGTCTAAACTGGTGGCAAGTGCGGTGATGAAGTACAAAGTTTGGATCTGAGAAGAAGGCTTGATCAGGAGACGAGGGGGTATGTCCCCCCAGACCACCGCTACCCCCTCCCTCAGGCTGTCTGGTTCCTCTGTTATCCTTATGTACCCTGACATGGAATTGATCTTAGGGTCATTCTGGGAATTTCGTGGTAATTCATCTCTTTGAAACTCGATGTCAGCACTTTCATTGCCGAACACATTGGTGAGGAATAAGCTTACCGTGTCACGCATGTTGTTCTGCAAAGCGATCTCCGTGACGAGTAACTGTTGGTGTACTCGATGAGCGTAAATTCTTTGCTCCAAAGTGAAGTTTTCAACGACTAAGTTGTGGTAAAACACACCTTGTTCGACGTTCAGACTAAACAGCTCATCTGTCGCGTTGGAGGTCAGATTACTTCGTACAACGATCGCCGCAGTCGATGGAATCCTCGCTCTATGACTGGGAGTTTTTGTCCCTCGTCCGTTGAAGATGCCAGACACGTAAACGGTATCACTGTAAACTGTAGTAGCTAAATACCCGTTTCCCACACTCGGGTTTAATCGAGGATCCCAGGAAAGACCAGACGATTCGAAGTTTGTTGCATTTGGTGCAGCAATGACAGTATGACAAAGGCAAACCACGCAAATAGCAATGGCCACAAACGCAGACGCCATGTGACTTGTCAATGGCTTATCTGTGATTCTTTTAACCGCAGTGCAGGTCTGTATGACTTCAATGATCGATAATGTTATACCATTGCCAGGTTTTGTTTCTTTATGCCGGAAGAGGAATTCCCTCAGTCTGGTTTACGTTAGATAAGGCCCCAGACCTGGTACAACAGGCTTGATGTTTTGGATGTGTAGATGGCGCATGACTCTTCGTAATATGATCTCCGGCCTATTCTTCCTTTCTTTCAGTACCATCTTTTCATCAACATCATGGTTACAGCGGTTATTCGTAATGTGTCCGTAGCCTTAAACTTAGTCTATAACAAATGAAATCTGTAGCATTTGCTCAATATTTGGAACTGGACTTGCATTTTAATCTCCCATCCCTTTTACTCTTTGATTTCTATTCCAATCTTCGAGCATTTTAATTTATTACTTTTAAATATATCCTCTTCCTTTAGCAGAAAAACTAAATGAATGCGTCGCGCGATTTCGGTTTCTGAATAACTCTGGCTGCATTTGTTGTGCGTCAGCCCCGGGTGGGGGCTCCCATACGAAAGGGACGGGAATGTCGTCGTCTCGCTTCGGGGTGTAAATTACAGATTTTGGTCTCAGGGCAGTGCGCCAACATTTTTAGCCGTCGAGGTGTCGTTTAGAGTTGCACGTGATGAAATGGAAAACGTCGTCATGCCGTGTTGCCGGTATAGAGACATCAGGCATAAAAAATGGTATGTTTTAGGGGTAAAAAAAGAGCTTTAGCCACGCCCAGGTTGGCCTCCTTTAGCTTTAGGGGCTAAATTCAAATTTTCTCGACGAGCATTCCGTGTCCCCGCTCCCTTCATATGGAAGTTCCCGCAGGGAATCAAGTCCAGAGTCGATGATATTATGATAAAATTAAATACAAATTGAATACCTCTCAAGATTTTGTAAATCTAGGAGTAACAGGGTTATTAGATATCGCGATAACAGCCGAATCACATTTCCAATTTAGGGTTCATCATTTTGTAATACAAATGAAAGGAAAGGGAGAGCTACAATCTCAGATGTATACTTTCTGACCTGGAGTGATGATGTCCGAAAAAAAAAATGGTGTCGTAGATTTTATAAGAAAACATAAAGGACACGAACAGGGGCTTATTCGGAAAGGAAATAGAAACGGATAAGCTAGTGAAAAGCGATCATGCGCTATTTCACGTTTAGCACAATTCCGGTGCGATTTTTGTAGAATTCTTCTTGTAGACAGTGGGCTAACAGCCAATCAGATTAAGATCAGGATTTTTTGAGTGACAATGTTTTCAGTCCAAACAAATTTTATTTGTGATATGTCTTTCTGAGCTAATTTTAACACTTTACCCAAATTTGGTACAAAGCAGGAATTATAACGGTTTTAACATTTAATGCAATATTGACCATCCACTAAAAAGCAAATATAAGGGCCTCGGAGGTGCTAATATTTCCAGCCACCGAATAGTCCGTACAAGGAGCCAAGTAATTCGTTCAACGCACTTTCAGTACCCATGTTTTCGTAAAAAATATTTTTCATATCCATATGTCGTTTTATTTTTTCTTAAACAGCCAGTTAATCCAGTTAAGATCACTAACAACCATTGAAAGAACTCAGGCATGCTTATTCCGGACGCGGGTGGCTGGATATGATCAAGGCGGATTTGTATCTGGTAACGCGGAAATATGTCTGCAGTCGCAGGCCGCTACTGATCGGAAGCGTTCATTTATTCACAGCACACTGACTAAACTAACATACTCTAGATGTTCCTTACTTGTCGTGGAGTTTTCTGAGAATGACCCAAGTAGTGTAGCAGCTCTCGTAAGCTTGTAATTCTGCTGGTCCCCTAGTGCCATAGTGTAGCAGTTGCTGTTGTTTTCGGGGCTAGAGCCATTGTTCTTGTTGTTTATTCTATTGTTCTCCTGAATGGTAGTGAGCCAATCACGTGAGATCTTGGGAGAGCTACCGTTGGCCCTGGGGGAAATGATGGGGGTGCTCGTCGTTCCTTTTAGGGGTCAAAATTTGTCGATTGGTACCTCTTAGGGTGTTAAAATATAAAATGGCCACAGTTACAGCTATCGCGGTACCTTTTAGGGTGTAAGCGAAATATAACAGACAGACAGGCAAACTATGTACGACTCCTGGTATCTCTTAGGGGTAAAAATTATTTGGGGGCCACGCCCACTAATCGAGATCGAGAGCCAAATGATCTGCAACGTTCTTTCTGGATCAGTCCAATTTTAAAAAGCGCCATACAAGTTCCGGTAAAGCGACATTTATTCGTTAGAGTGAAAAGGAAAGTCCGGTTTCTGTACCTATTATGAAGCGACTTGGGGTATTTATTGTTAGAAGCCGGACATATCCACGTGACCAATGACCCAAGAGAGGAGGCATGTTACATGTACCACATCATTTTCCGATCAAACTTTAATTTTGCAGATCTTGCTATCTTACGTTAATTTGACCGGAGATATTGTCGACGAACTTTAATTTGATTGCAGACAAAATGTTTCAAAATACTCGAGATTTTAACAGTTTATACCGAAATAAAAAGTGAATATTTATAAAAAGCAGTGTTATTTTCAATCAGTAAGTATTGAAGTTTTTAGTTTTCGGTTTTGAGGTATTTTGTGAACATACTCCGGAGCCAATTGGAAGGAGTGATTAAAATTAGAATGTTGTTGCGAACAGTTAACAAAATTTGCTTTCCACATATCAACATGAATTCTTTGAATTCTACAAACTTTGTAAACCGGATGTCTATTTTAACGTATTGCTTAATTTATTTACATGTGAGCCAGCATACCACGGCCAGACTTTTGTTCAGAAAGCCGTCTGACATGACTGTCTTTAATATATCGTAGAAAAGCTGCCTGTTGTTAAGACGGCTTGTCGTTCTGACTAGCAAAGATCTTTGATATTCATTGTTTCTTCTTTAAACACTCTTTGCTGTAACTGCGGTTTTAATAAAACCGAGATTAGGAGCGATTGGCCGATTGTATCAGGCTTTCGGGAAATGTCAACAATCTAGCGCGTTATTGAAGTTCCTACTTTCCATTAATAAACTCGAGAGCGAGTGACGCAGACATGCAGATTTTGTCGTATAGATTATTTATTTTCCTCGTAGAAAAACAAACAAACTTTCAAATATTCCTTCGGCATGAACGCGAGCGACGAAGAGGTGTAATGTTGAAATCGAACGCAGCTCCATGGCTTTCTTTTGCCCTTCTCAGCTAACGTTAAAAAAGAAAGGTATTAGTGATCTTGCTTAGTATGAAACATGTCGCTTATTTCGCATAACAGAAATGATTAGCATTTGCATTTCTCTAAAGGTTGCAGTTCACATTGTGCTGTTATTGTGGCGTAATTAAACGCTATTTCATTTTCTCTAACCCGTAGTGCTCCAGAGCAAGAAGCCATTTCCCCCAGATGTATATCGACCTTCGACAAGTTTGGAACAGAACGGGACAGTGCCTTTAGAAGTAACGAAATCCGCTTTGAAAAACGGCTCGACTCTTAACCACAAGCCAGAGAAGCGAAATGTTAGAATCAACGAGTCCGGATTTAAACACGAAACGCTTATTGAGCGGAAAATTCGAGCGGCAACTTTCGCAAAACCCGCAAACGTCCGAGTGAAGGTTGTGCAAAGTTATGATCCCGTTGATAAAGAAGAACTCAAAGTCCGTAAAGGGCATTACGTGAAAATACTGTACCAACAAAATGACTGGGTTTATGTTGTGGATTCGTCAGGAAGCGAGGGATTTATCCCGATGTGTTACTGCTCTACGACAAACGTTTCCACCGACTCAAAGTCAAGCACTTCGGGTTACGAAGATAGCTTCGAGGATAGCGAGGATGGGGTCGTTGAAAGAACAACTGTGATCGCTTACAACGAACCATTAGCGAAGGATGGTCACAGCTCGAAAACGATGACTTACTTCCCAAAGCGGGCTTATGGGCCGCAATTAATTGTTTTGTACGACTATACAGCTCATGATGAAAATGATTTGAGTGTTTGTCGCGGTGAATTTGTCATGTTGCTAAATGATCAAGACGAGGATTGGATTTGGGTCTCAACGGAAGATGGCGAAGAAGGCTTTGTACCGCGATCTTTTGTGGTGTCTCACGTGTGCGAAGGTAAATAATTTTGTCCATGTGTTGTATTTTGGTTTTAATTTAAGTGTTGGAGAAACAGAAAAAGAAATAAGCTCTAAAGTAAAGAACATTTTTAGCGACAAATTTATAGGTCTCTGCAAAGTAATTGTTGTGGAGAGAGAGGAAGAGTTATGGCTAGATAAAAGGGAGATAAAAAATGCCTAGAAATTATTGTCTGAAAATCAGTCAGTCTTGTAGACTAGAGGGAAAAAGGATAAAAAATAACAGCTAAAAGACGAAAGAGAAGACGGTGTTAACTGGAGTGTATCGTTTAGGCTTCAAAAAAGTAAATCATATCTTTTTATAAAGCACGCTAAAACAACATGTCGTTCCGTAAGGTACCACTATATGTCGAAATCTCGGTAATATTTTTGCCTATTTCAGCCGAATTCCGCGTTACTTGGTCAAGTGCTTGTGACCTGCAGTCAGTATAACGTGTTGCCGTTTTTAGCTTTAGAACTATTTTTGTCTCCTTTGTTAGTTTTGTAAGCAAACTATATGTATATTTTTGAGCCCGCAACTGAAACTTGAGCAAAACTGTCGATCTTGGCATGCAGCCTTTGCTGGCGTACGACCACAGCGGGTTCTTGTCAGATAAACATTTTCATTAGACATTCGATTATGAACGCACTTATCTGATAAGCTAAAAATTGGCATTTTAGCAATTAAAATACTGTCTTCACCTTGTTGAAAATCCCGTGGATTGTCATGGTTTTGATAACCTCAACCTTTTAATGTTTCCACACAATTTAAGACACATTATAACACGATCAAAGTTTTCTTCTAATGTTGAGTTTATTTACTTAGGGACTACAACGTATCTCTACGTAATCACTGAAGTCTTTTCAAATGTCATTTTAAGTTGAAATTTAACAGAGGAAGGGATATTTTCTCTGGCTTGGTGGCTAATTGATGGCGTTTTGAGCGGCATAATGACCCGTGTATATGCAGTATTTTAGGCAATTCTATCGCGCCGGACAAATTTTTTGAAAGCTCGAAACAGTTTAACTTGATAAAACACACAAAAACCCTATTTGAAAAAGCATTAAAGAGGACAAATGGCCACAACTAGGCAAGATTGAAAACTAGATTTATGTGAGATTACAAATTACAGCTTAGAGTTTTTTTAATACAAAAACGCTATGTGCAATGTTCAGCAATATTCTTTGTGAGTTCTGTATTCAGGTTCTCAACATTGATTGAATACTTTGACCATTTTCATATTGGCCGGATTCGTATTAGGACACGGGAAACTCGTCATAGACGGAATTCCGTAAGCCAGAAGACCCTCTGATATTAATTCAAGGACGGTGAAGTCGAGACCAATGTAAACTTTCAAAATGTAGTAAGACAGAAAAACAATATACTGAAAGGAGCTTAGGGCGGTCAGGCCCGGTTGCAAGGAACGAAACATGGCCGGGCTTCCATAATCTTCGTTCAAACCACTTGTCAACACTGAGAAAGCGAAAGACTCAAGATAGCATAGAGTATTTAGACGAAGAAATGGAGGCTCTAAAGCAAGAGAAAATTTTCATCTACCAAAACATTTTTCAATTCTTCCTGAATCTGTCGAAACAGTTCTTCATTCGCTTGCTTTTCAATGCATAGTTTTAAACAACTGATACAGCCAAGAATAATCTCTGTTGTCAGTACTACAAAGAACGTCAGTGGATGGGTTTGTTTCTTCCTCCGTCCAAACTTTGTTGTTTCTCCTTGTCTGCCTCTCACTGACCTAATTCTTCTTGGGCGCCATTTTTTTACCCAGAAACAGTTGCTGGTTTTCTAGTTCCAGTCTTTTCATTGGGTGCAAGTGCAACAAAATCGTCTTGATTTTCGCGTCTAATGTGAATTTAAGACGGTTTTCTGTCTCAGACGAATTTCCCGTCTTATTTTCCCGTCGGTTTAGACGGTAAAATAGACGGATAAATATAAGACGGGAAACTCGTCCTAAACGAGATTCATAGTAAACAAATTCTCTGTCTATAGACGAGTTTCCCATTGAGACTCTCTATGGGTACCCCCAGACTTCTTTTTCGTCCGCATCGCATATTTTTTGCAAATCTTCGATATTTTTTAGCAGATCTTCGTTTTTGGATTGAAATCATTGCGTGGCAGTCGGTGTAAGTCACAGTCCAATAAATATCTTGCGCCAGCAACAAATTTCATGGTAGCTCATATCCGGAGGGAACCAAAATATTATGAAGTTTTACCAGATTCGGAGGAGGCAGGGTGGATTTTAAGGGAAAAATTACCTTTCAGTTTAAACTACTTCTTAAAAGTTTCTCTTATTTGAACACGCAGCTTGCATCAAGCGATTATCCTTGTCGAACACAGATCCACTCAGCTCGCCTGACGTGAATTCCTCTGACGTCACACCAACGAGTTCATGCTCTACTGGCAAAAAATCCAAATCTTCATACACGGACGTGACGTCATCAGCGTCCAGTGAAAAGACTTACACGCTGAAAGGGACGCGGTTAATAGTGCTTTACAATTTCCAGGGGAAAGCTTTTGACGATTTATCCGTGCGACCCGGAGAATACGTGTATGCTAACCTCAAAGATCAGATTGTGCCCGGTTATATCTGGGCGTATTCACCGAACAGCAAGAAATCTGGCTTCATTCCCGAAGACCACGTTAAAGAACCGGTTGTAACAGATATATGAAGGATATGATTCAAGGGATATCTCCTCGACACGACACACTAGGAAACCAGGTGTACCGCGTCGATATGCTGATATGCGCTATTAGAAACATCAAGAGCCTGTTTAGCGACCATACCTTGAAAGAACAGCACCACCAACTTTATGGATTGCCAGTTGCTTTGACGATCAATAAGAGCGATATTTATTCTTCCGTGAGCCTCATGGTACTGGTGTGTATACGCACCCTTTCCAGACACAATCCCAGTTAGGCTGACCCCGTTGCTGTCGCGACGGAGAGGTTGCTGCGACAAATGCTAAGAAACACGAAGCGGAACTGAGCTACGGCTATCATAGTGTTCCTACTAAAACCAATTGATTTGGTCAGTCTTCGACAATTTGCCAAAGATGGATCGTCATGACCCGATTGTCATGTGGAAAGTAACTTGAGCTAACTTGTGATCAGGCGTTTTTTTTCGTGGAGACGGAACAAAACTTAAAAGTTTCTTCCGTCGCCGCGATAACAAGAACACCTGGTCGTAGGTTATGTAATAAGATGTAAAATGCTGATTGTTAGCTAGAACGCCAAATTCGAAAGGAACGATGCCCTATACGTTACACGAATTCCGTGAACACTATTAGTTGCATAAAGTCATGCCAGACTTTGGCAGGTGATTTATTCAAATATAATTTATCGATTCCTTAGGACACAGAAGCAACAGACTTCTGTGTGCGAAAACAGGCTGGCTGACATTCGAAGCTGAAGAAATGAACTTAATGTCATAAAATATTATTCTTATATCATCAGACACAGAATAGAGTATGTTTATACTCGTACGTTGTAACATTCAAAATGGCTTAATTTCACCCTTGGGAGGTATTTGGGGGGGGGGGGGGGGGGGCTCCCATATTATCGAAGCTTTTGCCAGAAGGTACGACGAGCAGTCCCAACGGTACAAGTCTCATCTGAAATTGGAATACCCCACCCTTAAAAGAGACCAATCTGGGAGTGGCTAAACCTTGTTTATGACCCCTAAGAGATACGATATTTTAAAACTCCCCCCCCCCCCCCCCGCCCCCGTAAGGAATCCCAAAGGGCGGAGATCGACATCGCTTTACTCTCCGCTTTACTCTAGCAGTTGTAGTTGCTTCATTTGGGACAAGGTATTTTTGTACAATTTTCTGTCAGCGCTCACTGGTAGCGAACTAAATGACGGTGAACTTAAAGAGAAACCTTTCCATACTATTCAACACATGCAATGGACGAAAAGCATATTGGAAGACTTAATGATGGACTTCCTTTGGTTTATACTGTTAAAAATAAATAAGTGAACGAGTTCGCTCCGTTCTTTTTATGACCTCTTCCGGGAATCAATGACCTAAACTATTCATTCACTGATTCAAATTGAGCGTTTTGACTCACGTGACCAGCGGCCATATTGGTCTACTAAAGCAAAAGACGATTTTTGCATAGAAATAAAGTTGGTACACCAAAATGGCCGTCGTTCCCTTGTTTTAGGACACCAATATGTCTGTCGTGGTGTCATATAAAAACGCCCTATAACTTTTCGGGGTTTTCGAAGTCCCAAGTTGGCTTTGTTTGAGGCTTTTCACCCATAAGACTTTAATCTTTTGCACTCGGCCGAAAATCCCAGCAGGCCGACACTGGTACAACGCCGCTTTCCTGACTTCTCTGAAAATCAAACAGACTGCATTTGCACAACCGAGACCTAATCTGACATATTAACAAAGTGAACCAAACAATAAAAGAGAAATAAAAGTGAAAAAAAAAAAAAAACTCCTGTATTTTATGAAGCGTTTCACAGACCTTTATCCGTACAGACACGTACGTTATGTTGAAAGTCACAAAAAAACTTAAGTTGAGCCCGCTGTACAACTCACAACGCTTACTACTTCATGTTAAGTCTTCCATTCAATATGGCGTCTTGAACAAGACTACAACGTTGATGTTATGGTGGCAGCTGATGATGGTCTCTTAAACAGGTTGGATTATCTTTGTAAAATCGCGGTAGAGTTACAAATAAGCAGTACCCGAGAAAGCATAACTTTCCGGGAAAATATGTTTGACACACTTAATTTGGCTACAGTCGGTTTATAACTAAAATCCAAGTTTGGCCAAGTTTTCGGATCAGTTGCTGATGAAACTGTCTGACATTTACAGACTGGAAACTGCATACTATAAGTATAAGTATATATCGTGTTACTTTTTCTATCATTTAAAAGCTATCCGGAGTGTTTTCGTGGACCGAAAACAACTGATGGTTCTTGCATGCTAAAAGACAGATCATTTAGGGGAATTTTTATAGTGACCTCCATTGCAGCGACATTAGACCTAAAGATGTATTTGTCATACAAAAATCAAACAAAACAAACAAACTAGCATTACAAATATTGATATAATTTATTTCAATTTCATACAAAAATATATCTACAGATTTATATTTTGAATTTTAATTTTTTTGCCCAAATACAAGCGCTGTGATAAAGGTCTAAAAAGTCGTTTTGTTTACATCAATAAACCATACATGCTTACTTCCCTTCGTTGTTAAGCTTTGTTAGAATATTATAATACTAACGTCTAAAAATAATATATATATAATTGCAAGAAAACAAACAAGAAGGGTGTTGTTTTGGGAACTGGCCGGACAGAAGATAAAGGCAAACGGGTGAAACTGAATTTTGGTTCTTGGCACGCCCCGTGGCCGCTTCTGTGGCTACGAGGTAAACAAGCTTTTGTTTAAGAAAACATTTTCATTGGCAAGCAAAACGTCAGAGAGTAAACCGAATTAAAAAAGAACGTATGTTATAGGAATGCGTAGATCTGTAAAAGGTTTATTTTCAGTCCGGCAATGTCCCAAAAAGGAGAAAGAAATGTTACAAGCAGAACTTACTTTTAAAACTTATCAAGTCTCATAGAGCCATTATAATATAATTATGGTCTGACCAAATTTGAAGTTCAAGATTGTTGTGTTCTTGATTACATTTTATACAATATACTTAATTGAAGACAAGAAACAAAGCGCATTGTGAATGGTTAAGTTTAAAACCGTTTATCATGATCCTATGAAAACACGGGAAATTTCGTCTTTTTCATAAACTCGCACGCAAACATTTACATGCGAATTCTAAAAGCTTGTTTTGCATGAACTTTACAGGTCTCGTCGGTTTAAAAAAAATGTAAAATACGCATTGTGCACAAGAATTGCCACAGCTTATAACCGAAATATAGGATGTATATTTCTAAATGATAAAGCTATTTTTATAAAATAAAAAATATATATCGTGCTTAATACAAAAAGCATCGCTATCAATGACGCGAGTAAAAACCTAAACGCTACTGAAATACTGCTGTAATGTAGCATCTTCTGTTTAATTCACACCCACCTGGAAATAAGCTTTTTAAAAATTGACATTAGAGTGTAGTTTTTAACACTGACTTTCTCTTAATTTTGATTTCCAATCAAATTTGAGCTGCGAAGCGGAAAAACGCGTCGCGAGGTGATGATCGAGAAAACTTCTGGAAGCGGTGAATACGATTCTCACTTCTATGCTTAAATCAGCATCAAGCTCTGGCTCGCAATTTGATTGGTTCGCACGACTGAAACAACTGAAGGGGAAAGTGCGCATATTTGTCGCATTATGGCGTGAGGTGAATCAGTTCCACTCCCCTGATCTACCCGACTCGACAAAATAAGCAGCTGATGTACACGTGATGACCTGATTTTCATTGACAGTTGGCGTCAGCATGAAAGTGAGTTTCAACCCCGCCGCTACCAGAGGATTTCTTTTCTCGCTGGCTTGGTGCGAGCGAACAAATTTGCACTTACTGTAAAAAAAAAAAACGAAAAGAAAAAAATCCGTATAAAATCTGTTGCGTAAAGCTTTGTAATAATTATATATTTTTTTAAGTAATTTAAACGTATTTCTCTAAAGTCACGTATTCTTTAGGCACCATACCGGGTCTTCTTCTTTCCTTTTTACAAATGGGACATTGATTTGGGGCCGGGGGACGTTCCGTCGAAGGGTTCCTATGAAGAGGGCACGTATCCACCAGGGACAAAATGGGACTGCAATAAGAACTCCTGGAGCACACACTGTGATCATTCTCCGAACTACGACTGGACTCTGTAGAAGGTGGAGAGGGGCCCCTCGGTCTTGGGGCTGCGTCGCGTCTTGTTTGTGGCGCGTCTGGAAAGCGTTTCACAGCTGGAGAACTGTGGGACCGATGCCGGTCCCGTGAGGGACCTCGTTGAATTTGCCGGCCCCTCCCCTCCCCTGTATAAGAAGGCATTGGCGCTAGCGTTCCCTTAGAAAGTTTGATGTCACTTGGAACTGGATCGTAAGATCTTCGGCGAGGTTCTGGACCCTCCCTGCCACTCACTGCATTCAATTCATGTGTTTCCCCGGCGGAGACTCTTTCCTGGATGGGCTGGAATTTGTGGACTAACGGTTTATTCAACGAGCCTTTCCTAGGGAATTGCTCGCTATTGAGTTCAGGTTTTGAAGTATCGGCAATAAATTTTTCTTCTGTGATGGACTTCCTGCCTCGCAGTTGTTGACAGGCCCGCCTTAGAAGATCATTCTCCTTTTTCAAACTGACAATCTCTTCGCGCAGTTTCTCCATGGCGTCTATAAGCTGAAGATTTTCATCTTCCAATCGCCTATACTCCACTCCCATCTGCTCCATTTTGCCAGTCGAATCTTTAAGATTTTCAGTCTCTTTCACGACGCTGTCTAAACGGCTCGACAGTAGTTTGGTCTTTGTTTGCATGGCGTGGTCTTTTTCCAACAGCTGCTCGGCAAGCTGCTCTTTAAGAGACGCCTCGTTTTGTTTCTCTTTCTCAAGCTGTTTAATCTTTAACGCCATCTGGTGTAGTTCTTGAATAAGTCCATTCTTCTCTTCGCCTTTTGCCTCGAGGTCCTTATACAATTCTCTCACATCTGCCTCCAGATTCTTGTTTGTCTCTGCAAGTCTGTCGTTCTCTGAGAACAAGTTCTTGAGTTTATCATTCATGTCTTTTTGGCTTCCAGTGTCAAGAAGAAGTTTTTCTATCTCGGCCTTTTGTTTTTCATTGATCTCCTCAATACGTTCTTTGTCATACTCTAGCGAACGAACTTGCGACACGACACTTTCCTTCTCTTTCTCCAAGCCACGAACATCGCTCTCAAGCTTCCTTTGAAGGGCACCAATACCTTCAATTCTCGCCTGAAGGGACATGGCTTCGTGCTCTTTCGCCTCGAGCTTGGACAAAAGCTCTTGATTTTTCTTCTCCATTTTCATTTTAAACGAATGTGCGTCCTCGACAAGTTTCTCTCTTTCGCTATCCCACTCTTTACAGTTTTCCTCTAAATCTTCGTATTTGTTCTTCAATTCGCCATGTTCATTTTCTAAGACTTTCAAATTGTACTTTGTTCCTTGGAGTTCAGAATCGATCGACGTAGTTTTACTTTCGGCGGCTTCTTTGGCATTCAATAACTCACTGATACGATGGTTGGCGTCTACTAGCTCATTAGAGATCTTTGCAAAGTTTTCTTTATTTAACTTCTCGAGTTCTTTAGTCAACTCCTTCAAGTTTTTCTTCAATTTCTCATTTTCTGCAGTTAAGCGTTCTTTGTCCTTTTTCAACTCCTTCACCTTGTCCGACGCCTTCACCGCTTTCCCGTCTTTGTCTTTCGTATCAAGCAGTGACCTCTGTAATTCCGCATTGGCTTGTTGCAGAGATTTCTTCATTGCTCTTTCATCGTACGAAAGGGTTCGCAGCCTCTCCACTTCGTATCGAACTTCAGAAACCTCGTTCTCGACAGCGGTTCTCTCTTTTAGTGCATATTCTAATCTCCCTTGCAGATCGCCAACCAGTAATTGCAGAGATTCGTTCTTTCTCCCAGATTCTTGTACGCATTGCTTCAATGCGGTGATCTCAGCGTGTAATTTGTTTTTCTCTCGTAAGTAATCAAGAAGATTTCCTTCGCCCCTAGATCTCTCCTCGTCCAAGCATTCTTCTAAGCCTCTGATATTCCTTCGCAATTCTTCAAGACGATCTTTCAAACGTTCGGCTTCTTCTAAATCGCTCGCCGTCAGGTCGCTTTGCGTCTCCAACTCTTGGGTACTTGTTTCAACCTTATAGCTACCGAAACTCGCTGAGCGCCCTTTTTGATGTTGGCCACCGAGGTCAACGAGTCGCTTAAATCTTTCAACTTCAACCAGGGACTCATTAAGGATTTGCTTCAAGAGAATCTGAGCACTTTGGGAGCGTTTGAGCCTCTTCGTAAGCCTGTCCCTCTCTTTGCAAACTTCGTCCAACTGCTTAAGAAGCTCTTTCTTCTCCTCTGTAGATTTTTCTACGAAACTTCGAGCTCGCTCACTTGACCTTTCAGCGCTGTCTTTTTCAGTTTCGATTCGGCGGCTCTCTCTGATATCGTTCTTAGCTCGGCTTAACAGTTCTGCTGTCTTGGAAACCGCTTCAAGCATATCCGACTCGGCCTTTCGTAGAGTGCCCTTCAGCTCCACCACTGTAATAAACGAAGACCTGTTCTTCTCCATGGCTAGGATCGACGAGAGTTCGCTGCGCATTTTGGTGTACTCTTTCTCTGTGTCTTCAATGGTGGATTGAAATCGCTTCCGCTCTTGCTCGTAAAGACGTTCTTTCTGCTTCAAAGCCCGGAGTGCATCGGAAAGTTCGAGCTGCAAATCGAACACTTGATCGCGCGCTTTTCTCAACTCGCCTCTCAACTCTTGCTCGTGGGACTCCAGCGTGGCTATTTCTTTTCTGGCATTTTCAAGCGCGACTGTTTGTTTCTCGGACTGGCCCGTTTCCATTTTCGATGGAGTCTGGTTCAGTTCAGTGGCTTTGGATGATGTGATTGTTACTCTCTCCAAGCTGCTCTCTAACGCGTCACCAGCGGATGTCTTTTGTAACTTCTCTTCGGGAATGGTCACGTTTTGGTATCTTTGTCTATCTTTTACTTCTTCTAACTCCTTCTTCAGTTTATTTTCCTTCTCCTTAGCAATATTTAGCGCTTCCTGAAGTCGGTTGTTGGCCCGCCTGATGCTCTCTAGTCGTTCCTCATCTTCGCATCTTTCCTTCATCGTCTTGCGGAATTCTTCTCGAGCCGTCGCCAAACTTTCTTCTTTCTCCTTGAATTCATGCTGCTGCTCAAACCTCGCTCGCTTCTCGTCTACTATTGCTTCTTCAAGCTGCCCGATTTTTTTATCTTTCTCGGTAAGTTCATTTTTCAATTCGATAATTTTATCATTTTCCGGCGTTTTTGAAGTTGTCATCTCGCCGCCGTCGATGTTTTCCTTTTGCTCCTGCCTCGCCTGTTTCTGATCGGCAATTTCTTCTTCAAGCGATGAAATCTTTTCATCTTTTTCACTCAATTCCTCTTGTAACTGTTCGAGTGTATCCTGCATTTTTCGTTCTCTCTCCTGCCTGGATCGCTTGTAATTACCGATTATTTTTTCAAGGGCTGAAATCGCTTTGTTTTTCTCGTCCAGTTCTTTTTGTAATTGATCGAGCTTTTCCTGAAAGTCGCTCTCCGATATTTCCGCCAATATCTCTTTTGTTTCTTGTTCTTGCTGAAATCTTGATTTGTACTCAGCAATTTCCTCTTCAAGAGATGCAATCGTTTTAGTTTTCTCGTTCAATTCCTGTTGTACCTTATCTAGTTCTTCGTACAGGTCTTTCTCCACCGCTGCAGATTTCGCTTCGGACTCCTCTTTCGCCGATGTCACATCTTCCACTGCTAAGCGTAAGGTCGCGTTTTCGTTCTTTCTTTCTGCCAATTCACTCATTATCTCCTGGTTTTCAAGGCTCAACTGGTCCAACTTGTATTCCAGTTCCTTCATTCTTTCCTTGCTTTTCGCTAGCTTGTCTTCATCGCTTTTTTCGACCGCTGAGTCAACCTCCTTTGAGAGGCGTTTTACCTCTTGCGTACTCTTCTCTAGTGCATCCTCCAACTTTTTCCCTTCTTCCAGGGCTTCACTATACTGCCGTTCCTTTGTTTTGATTTCTTCACGAAGGGCCTTTTTATCTTCGAGTAAAACCTCTAGCTTTCTCGACAGCTCCTTATTTCCATCTATTAGAGATCCAATCTCCTCCTTATAGTGCTTTGTATTCTCGTCCAGTTTGTCCTCCAAACTTTCTTTTTCGTCTATCAGAGTATCCACGTTTCTTTGCAGTTTCTTCGTCTTGGACCTCAATTCTTCAATGATTTCGTTTAGTTCGTCTTTCTCATCATTCAGGTCATCTAGTTCTTCGTTTAACTCAGAATTTATCTGACGTTGCTTCGCTAATTTTTCTTCAAGGGAGTCTTCTTCAGCTGGGGATGACTCCAAACTGAATTCCATTTGTGCTGCAGATGAAAGCATACCTTCCTCAGCGCAAGAAATTATTTCTTCGGTTTCTTTCAGTTTACCAGCATCTTCCTGATCTTGGGCGAGCGTTTGTGACGAAAGTGTCAGAGTTTCGTTCTCTACTTTGAGTCTAGCTAATTCCTCTTCAATACTCGCTCTTTTGTCTTTTTCACGGGCGAGCTCATGTTTCAAGTTCTCAGTGTCTTGCGCCAGTGTTTGTGAGGAAATCTTCAGAGCTTCGTGATCATTTGCAGTTTTGGCCAATTGGTCTTCAGCATTCTTCCGTTGATCTTTTTCAAGCTCAAGTTCTTGCTCGAGTTCGCTCTTCTCATCAGCGGCGTCATCAAGTTTCTCCTTTAGAATTTCACATTCACCGGTTAATCTTTCCAACTCGCATTCGATCCGTTCTGTTTCTGTCTTCATTTCTATCAGCAGAGTTTGCTCCTTACTTTGAGCTTCAGCAACCGCTAAATTCAGTGCGGCCATTTCTTCTTCGATGGCTTCTAACTTCTCTTTTAGCTTCTCGTTTTGTTCCTTTGTTTTTGCTGCCGTTGTTTCGGCTCTTTTCGACTTGCTCTCTGAACTATCCAAAGCAATCTTCAAGTCTGTGTTTTCCATTTTCAGTTGGTTGAATTTGTCTTTTCCTTCGTGAAGAAACTCTTTTGAATCGTTTAATTCCCGTTGAATCTTCTCCAGACTTGAAGTCTTCTCTACCAATTCCTCTTTGAGCGATGCTAACTCTGATTTTAATTTTGCATGCTCATCTTCAATGGACTGTTTGCTTCTGTTTAAATCGACCAACTCTTTCTCCTTGTTCTTATTTTGTTCTTCCAAGTCCTTTAACTTTCTCTGTAAACATTGCTTTTCATTGTCAGTGGTCGCAACTCTCGTTTGAAGATCTTTGTCTTCTTCTTGGTGTTTGGCTAGCGCTTTCTCCATTTCTTTTACCTTCATATCCAAAGCTGTCTTAGCTTTTATTTCCTCATTCACCTTCTTTTGCAGGTCGTTCTTTTCTTCGATGACTTCTTTGCGCGACTTCTCGGCCTGACTGTATTCCTTCTCAAGCTTAGCAATCTTGCTTTTCAATTCGTCCACGACTCTCAGCATCTCGGAGAGGGAAACGTTCGACTTTTTCAAGTCTTGATTAAGAGAATGAAGCTGCTTGTCTTTTTGATCCAGCTCTTTCTTCCACTTCAACACATTTTCTTTGGCCAGCATTTCCACCGAAGTCAGATTAGCGGTCTTAGCTTCCAAACTTGCCTCTAGCTCACTTTTCTCTTCTTGTACCTTGAGATTCTCCTCTTCTGCTTTTTTCAAACGCTTTTCAAGATCCCGACATTTATTCTCAGCCATCGTAAACGATTTTTTCTCCTCTTCAAGCCTACTGACACAGGCTGTCAAATCGTGTTGGTTATTCCGGTGCTGTTTGTTCACGTTCTCCAGCTCTTGCCTCAAAAGTTCGACTTTACTCTTCTCACTCTCCAGCTCAGCGAGCAGTTTTTCCGAACCATCTTTCGCCATCTCCAGCGCAACAGCCACCTCCGCTTTTGTGAGACTCAACGACTCTGCTTCCTTCTCCTTGTGCTCCAACATCTTCGCCTTCTCGGTTGCTTCCGCAGTAACAGCGGCAATCTGCTTTTCTTTGTTCGCCAACGCAGCCCCTAGCTTCTCTTTCTGCCGGCTGAGCTTTTCAATTAGACTCCGTACATCACTGATTTCACGCGATAGTCGCATTTCATCGCGAGCTTGCCCAGGCGTTGATTCTGATGGTGCATGCTCTGAATGTTCCTTGTCGTCCAGCGCCTCTTGTAACTGAAACGTCAACTCCGCTCGCTCTTGGATGAGTTGCTTGTTGTCGTCTTGGATTTCGCGATTTGCATTTTCAGCCTTCTCGAGTCTCTCTTGTAATGTTCTCAGCTCATTTCTCAAATCTTGTAGATCTTTCTCTGCGCGTTCTAGTTTTGATGTTACTTCATTTAGTCTTGTTTCTAAAAACGTCTTTTCCTCTGAGAGCGTTTCGATATATTCACAAACGTACTGCACAATATTTGCTTCTCCTTGACGAGGCTCTTTGGGTTGTTTCGATGGATTCTTTTCGACTGATCGATCAACAAACGCAAGCAACTCCGAAGCTTGGTTTTTCAAATCTTTCACCTGATCTCTCATCGGGTTACCCTCATTTTCAATTTCGTCTAGCCTGTGCTCTAAAGATTCTTTCTGGTCTTGCAGCTTGTCCACGAGATCTTGAAGGCTTGAATTCTCTTGTGACTTTTTACCCAGCTCTTCTTTTAGAAGATTTTCCTGTTCTTTGAAGCTTGCAACTTGAGCCTTCAAATCGTCTTTTTCTTCCTCAACTAGCTCCAAGTCTTCTTCGGTGGCATCGAGCTTGTCTTGAGCAGCTTTCAGCGAGCTTTTTAAGTTTTCGATTTCACGGTTTAGCTCCTTAGTAGTGCTATCCAACTCTTGTTCTTTCTTTTTGAGAATTTCATCTTCTTCACTCTTCTCTGTTTTGGCTTTTGCCAGAGTTTCCTCGAGAGCCCTGTAGTCGTTTAAAAGTTGCTCCTGTTTAATGTCAAGAGCTTCACTCTCGGTTTTCATCTCATCAACCAGCGCATGAATATCTTCGTTTTCTTTGACCATATTCTCATACTTTTCCTTCAACTCGGTCAAGGCATGCAATTTGTCTTGAAGTTGTTCATCGAGCAATTTCACTTGCTCCGAAAGCCGGGCCACTTCTTTGCTCTTCTCGTTATTTTCTACCACAAGATTTTCAAGCTTTTTGTTCTGCGTCTCCAGATTTTGCTGAAGATTCTTTTTCTCTTCGGCGAGCTTTTCTGACGACTTGTTAAGCGCCTCTTTGTCTTTTTTAAGGTCAGAGATATCCTTAGAAAGTGTATCATTCTTTTGTTTGGAGGCTTTCAAAGACTTCTCCAGCGCTCCAGCTCTTTCCCATGATTCATTGGCTTCGCTTTCTAGAGTTTTCTTGCGCATGTTGGATATTTGAAGAGCTTCTGTTAATTCCTTGCTTGCTTCCTCTTGTTTCCGCAAGTCCCATCGAAGCTTCGCATTTTCTTTGGTTTTCTCTTCTAGAGAAACATTGATGTCTTCTGCGGGTTTGCCGTCATCTTCCTTTTGTTTTAAAACTTCTTCGAGGCGTTGTTTTAATTTCACTTCTTCTTCCTTTGCCCTTTCAAGATCTCGTAACATCTCTTCGTTTTCTTTGGCCATCAATTCTTGCTCTTTCTCCATGATTTCCTTTTCAGCTGAAATAGAATCAAACCAACTTTTCAGTTGTTCGATTTCTTCGGCGCTTCGTTTCAGCTGCACTTCAAGTGTCTTCTTCTCCGCGTACAATTCATTGTAGCTTACATCAAGCGCTTGCTGATCACCAGGTGACGCACTTTGAAGCAAGGAACTTGTGCCACTTGGAATTAACAACTCAGTGTCATCTTGGGGCGATCCTACCGAGGAGGACACAACCGTTTCATCAGCAGGAGGGGTGCTACCATATTCTGAAGCCGTTGTTGCTTGTATTTCATCTCCGGATTCCGACGGCTTCTCGATACCATCACTTGAGTCGACAGGGATTCCTTCCGTAGCGCTTTCCTCAAGACGTTCTTCTTGCGACGAGACCTGACTTGTCTTCAACATTTCTAACTGTTTCTTCAGTCCATCATTCTCTAAATGAAGGCGATTAATAACTTCGCTTTCGTCTTCTCTACTGTGGGCGTCGCTGGTTTCCTCGACACTCTGGTCAGCTTCAATTTGAGAACCAGTAACTTTTTCTTTCCACTTTGCTTCGGATTTCTTTAGCGTTTGAAGCTCATTCGTGGTGTCAAGCAGCGCTTCCTTCAGAGTATCTCTCTCTTCAGCCATTCTGTAAAGCGAATTCTTTAAGCTTTGAAGCTCTGCTGAAGCCTCCGTCATGGACTTGCTGCTTTCGTGCTGCTTACACAACGCATCTTCCAGTTGGCACTGCAGACTCTCTTTGCTTTGGTAAACGTTTTCCAAAGCATCTGCCAAGTTAGCCTTCTGTTGTCTGATTTCGTCCATTTGTTCTGACATCGCTTCTTTCTCCTCGGTGAGTTTTGTAATGAAACTCTTTACTTGCCTTCGCTTCTCGTCAAGTTCTCGCACGTACTTCTGCAGTGATATTTTCTCCGTTTGAGATGATTCTACTTTCGTCTTCAGCTTATCCTGTTCAACTTTCGTTCTCCTGAGTTCTTTTTTGAGAAGGACGACTTCTTTGTGGACTTTTTCAGTCAGTGAAAGTATGCTGTTGCCTTGTTCCTCTAAGGACATCGATTCTTGAAGTCCAGCATCGTGTTCGTCGGAAGCACTATCTTTATCTTTATCTGTCAGTGCCTCGTGAAGCTCCGATAGCTTCGCGTGGATTAAGCTCATCTGTTTCTTGGCTTTGTCAACATTTTCAACTCCAGATGCAGCCGACTCGGATTCGGTCTTTAAGCGCAGATATTTCTCCTTTAAGTCGTTTAGTTCGTTTTCCGACATCTCAACCTTCTTCTCTAATGCGGTCTTTTCCTCGGTGATTTCGTCCAGAGACTCGGCATATTCTTGCTTCTCTTCGTGTGCTTCGCGAAGGCATTCTTGAAGCGTGTCCGACACTTCTTTGTTCTTTTTTAACTGATTTTTCGATACTGTACATTCATTCTTCAACTGCACCACCAGTTCTTGAAGCTCCTTTTCGTTTTTGACGCTCTCGTTCAGATCTCGTTGAATTTTCTCTGTCTCCTTTTCAAGTTCAATTACACGGTCTTGTAAACTTTGTAACTGTTCGTTATGTCGAAGTTCCGTCGTTCGTGACTCGTCCACGGTCTCTCCATTTTTGCGTGCGACATCTTCGCTTTGTTGTGGACAAACATGTACGAGATTCTCGCTTTCCAAAAGGTTACCATTCACATCTTTATCCCGATCACTTGTTGTAAAATCTTGTTGTTTATTGAGTAGGAGGTTTGTTGACGATTCTTCCAGCTCTTTAGCGCCATTGTATTGTTTAAGTACACTCTTGAGTTTATCGATTTGCACCTCGAGGGATTCGTTCTTTTCGAGTTGATGATACAACGAGTCGAGCAAACAAACCTTTTCCTCTTCCAAGTTGGAGTTGTCGGACTTTAGCCTTCTTATGACATTTTCCAGCTCCGTTCCGCGCTTGGTGAGGCGGAGAATGTCTTGTTTAAGAAACTCGCAGCGCTCGATCGACGTCTTTCGGCTTGGTAACATACCGGTGCCGTTTTCGTCGAGTCTGTATTCAAGAGGTGCTTTCTCGCCCCGCCTCGTCCGTAGAATAACCACCTCTCTCTTAAGATTGATATAACTGTCTTCGATATCTCTTTTGTCCACTTGAAGTTGTCGTATTTGAGTTCTTTGTGAATCTATTAACTCTTTGCATGTCTTGATTTCACTCAAAAGGCTCGAGTTATGGAATTTTTGCGTTGTGTCCCTTGGGGGACACGCTTCGCTTACATCGTTCAGCGCTTGGCTATTGATCTCATTGAGCTTTTGAACCTCGGTACCTAAATAGTCTACGACATCCTCTAGGGAGTCTTTTCTTTCTATTTCATCTAAAACAGACTCTAAGTGATCCGCATTCTTCTTGGAAAGTTCAACAAAGCTGCCACGTAGTTTTTTATTGTCTGCCTCAACAAGTTCTAACCTACTTTGAATTTCTTCCTTTTCTTGATGTACGTGCTCCATTTCTTCAAGGCTAGAATCTAAGGCGTCAGTTATTTGATTTCTCAACTTGTTCACGCTGTCTTCAAGCACTCTCTTTTCCTCTGTCAACTTGGCAGTTTCCTCCTCCAGTGATTTATTTTCTTCCTCTAGCTCGTCGACTTCCGCTTGCAAGTCGCTCACACGTTTTCGCAGTTCGTCAAGTTCATTGGACAGCGAAACTCCTTGATTCGCCATTTGTCCCAGGATGTTGATCTTACATTGAACCGCGGCATCGCAAGTGTCAATATCGTTGTTTTTCTTGTCGCTATCACTCTGTTGGCTTTGCAGTCTATTAACGGTAGCTAGCAGAACTTTTCTTTCTTTCTGAAGAATGGCAAGTTCAGAGAAAGCAGAAACATCCCCGTGTTTGACATCAAGTGCAGATTCATTGTTTGTCAGTGAAGCCAGTTCTTCGTCCAAAAGCCCACGCTCGTTCAATTTGTCCTTGATTATTTTTAACTGCTTCTTAAAGTTTTGGTTGTCTAATTCAAGTTTCTCTAGTCTTGTGAAACCATTGCTGCTTTTCCCATCCTCGTGGTCCATGCTTCCGTTAGTTTGTAGCTGAGTTTTGATCAGTTCCATTTCGTTTGTCCACTTCTTCGCCTCATCTGTTGTAATTTGCTTCTCACTCACTGCACCAACTTTTGCTTCAAGTTCTTTCAAGGACAGCTTGTTTTCCTGGCTGGACGGGACCCCATTCAAACTGTTAAATCCATTGTTTCGTTTATCCTGAACTGTCAACAATTCTTGCACTTGCCCTAAATATCTCTCCAGGACCTTCACCTCACAGTTAACGTCTGTTGTGCTGTTTTGAAGCCTTTCAATCAACTCAGGAGAGAACAAATCACACAGTCTGCTACGCTCTTTCGAAGCCCCCGTTTCTTTACAAACGGTTTCATGTAGAGAAACCAGTTGTGACTGCAAGCGATGGCCTATGCTTGTCATTTGAGTTGTTAATTCTTTAAGTTTTACACCCTGCTCGGAATACGAACCGTTTTCCGTTCCATTCTTTGGGTTTGCTTCCAGCGGGTCATGCTCTTTATCCTCATGTTCTATGAACGTACGATCAAAGTCTTGACTTCGTTGAGCTTTTTCACGGTTCCTGCAAAACGTAAATAAAACAATTATGCCATAAACGCGACACTCGAGGATGCTGTCATGACGTACCTATTGTAGCTTAAATTCACGCTTTTGGCTTCTCAATCAAAGGGAATAAATCAATGCATTTTATCTATTGTTTTAAGTTAAGCTTCAATAAGAATTATTGATAAATATTTGGGCAAAGAAGATGAATAATTAATAGCTGACATAACTGTACATACGTTACAACGGAATGAATATCTCAGAAGAAAACAGAATGTAGATAAATGGAACTATGCATGATGTGAAATACAACGGAATGAATATCTCAGAAGAAAACAGAATGTAGATAAATGGAACTATGCATGATGTGAAATAACTCGCAATATTTTTCCGCTAGAAGAACGAGGGTACGGTATTTTTCATAGATTACATCATCAGCGTAATAGTAGAAGCTTAGGAATTAGTGAACAATATGGAAGAAAACTTTATTAGCACTGACACGGTGCCGGCAATGTTACAACCACCTGAAGTGGCAACTTGACGTCTTTAGATTGCGTTTCAAAAAAAAGTAACTAAAAAGCATCGGTTTTAAAGGCCCGATTTTAAAGTTTTAAAGACACAAAATGCATGAAAATACCGAGATCGTCATTTATCAGGCCAGTGAGCACTACTTCTAAAATTGGAGGTTAAAGAAAAAAGAAACGACAACATAGAAGATAGCGCTCTTGATGTAGCACATTTGTGATCGACGACTCGAGTTTTAAAAACTTCCAACGAAAATGTTTATCGATTTTCGCGCGCACAAAGTTTAACTACAACCGTCGTTTTGCGATAGCTTTCAAAGTGTCGATGACATCTCAATTATTTTAATCCCGAGGCTACAAGCCCTCTTCACGCCTCGAGGAAATTTGTAAATACCAGTAGTTTGGCTTCGTTTATTGAGCGAAGTCGTTTTTATTGTGTTGTTAAGTGCTTTTCAGTGATCTGTACTTATAAATTGATAAACCTCTGCTAAGTTAATTTACTTTGCGAACTACATACGTAAGATCTACCCGGTAATATTGCTACATAATTTGTAAACTATGTAATTTGTTGTCGTTTTGTTTCCGTCCTTCACAGCTTGAATGCCGCCAAAATTGCATGGATCCGAAGCTAGGAACCGCTACAAAATATCAAACGATAGTTCTTTGCACGCAGTGTAGGCCTTATAACGATTTAGTTCGCTCAATCGCTGAAACAGATTATTTTAAAACCTGTTTGTACAGCTTAGCCTTAAGAAGCATTATAAACCAGAAAACAAATAGATTAGCTCGAAACTAACCTCTTTCGCTTCCTCCTAATGACATTCATTCTAGCTAGATGAGCGTTGCAGTTTGAGGGTGGCGAAAGTGAACCATATCGTTTCTTTCGAAACGCGATGTAAGGAAACGGCGTTGTTTATAAAGTTGTACAAGTAGCCGAAATGTGATGTTAACAATGTCATATTATCATAAACTAATTAGGGCATGAATGCCACGCGCTTGAGTGGAAAACAAAGTACATTGAATAAGCACGTTGACCAAAACAATTGAGTTTCCATTGTTTTCATCGCCCCCGCTTCCCTTGGGAACTATTCCTTCACTTCAGCAACGGAGAAATATTCGATCAGTTTAGTGTAACAAAACGACGGATGATAAAGCATTTGCGTCGTTTTTTGTGAGAAAGCCCTGAGACGTGTAGAAATGCGGGGCCAGTCCTTGCTTCTGACGTGCGAAATAAAATGCTGTGATCTTATTGGGTGAACGCGTAATGTTATGATTGCAGTAACTGTTTAGTGAGGTTCTTGTCTTAGCAATTGGTACATTTTTACATTTTTAGTCAAACTTGTTGTTTGTAGTCCGTCTCAATTTTTCGCAGTTTTCTTCATCGTCGTTCTTGTCGATTAATTGCTCTCTTTTCTCAGCCTTTTTTAACGAATTTACATGTACAGTTTATAACAATGAGCACTCACGCTTGGTCAATAGCTCATATATAGTTGACGCATGGAAACTCTGTGGCCTGACTGACGTCAGAATATTTTAACGACTTACTTTGTGTACAATGTTGTGAAAATCATCTCTGTTATAGATTCCATTTAGTCCTGGGTCTTTTCTTACAAAAGAGGTCAAAGCGTCAAAAGAACAACAGTCACGTCACTCGACTTCACCTCGAAGCTAACTCTTTGTTCTGTTCACGTACATTGACGTCATCTGCATGTGCATAATTAAAGTATGGACTCACTTCCAAATAGAATTTATTTGTTAAATAACAGACAATCTGTCAGCATCCAATCGATCATTCATCGCAATCAGACAATTGATTGATCCTCCAGCCATTCGTAAGTCAGTCAGTCAGTCGGTCAGTCAGTCGGTCAGTGAGTGAGTGAGTGAGTGAGTGAGTGAGTGAGTGAGTGAGTGAGTGAGTGAGTGAGTGAGTGAGTGAGTGAGTGAGTGAGTGAGTGAGTGAGTGAGTGAGTGAGTGAGTCAGTCAGTGAGTCAGTCAGTCAGTGAGTCAGTGAGTCAGTGAGTCAGTGAGTCAGTGAGTCAGTGAGTCAGTGAGTCAGTGAGTCAGTGAGTCAGTGAGTGAGTCAGTGAGTGAGTGAGTGAGTGAGTGAGTCAGTCAGTCAGTCAGTCAGTCAGTCAGTCAGTCAGTCAGTGAGTCAGTCAGTCAGTCAGTCAGTCAGTCAGTCAGTCAGTCAGTCAGTCAGTCAGTCAGTCAGTCAGTCAGTCAGTCAGCCAGCCAGCCAGCCAGCCAGCCAGCCAGTCAGTCAGTCAGTCAGTCAGTCAGTCAGTCAGTCAGTCAGTCAGTCAGTCAGTCAGTCAGTCAGTCACATGAACTGACTGTACATGTCAGTCACATGTGTACATGTGAGAGGTGCATTTGCCTAATGGTTAGTGCGCTGGACTCCGGATCAAGCAGTCTGGGTTCAAGCCCTGGCTAGAGACACTTCATTGTGTTCTTAGGCAAGACACTAACTCTCATAGTACCGCCCTTCAATCATAAAACAAGCTTTAAAATGTGAGCTTCGTGTTTCCGAGTTTATCCATGCATTTTAATCGTCCGTCAAGCCTCACGTCCTAATGGATCCTGTCATGCCAATCTACAACACAAAACTAATGTCGCAATTCTTTATAATTTTGTAATTTTCTGCTCTTCTCGAGATCACCCTGGCTTTAAACTGACTCACGGTATTTCTTCACACTTACTAAAAGCACGTAGCATTATTTAGATCCAATCAGCGAGTTTGTATCACAGTAAAGAAGTTAATAAGGAAAGTACTTACAACATACCGTCGTTCTCGTTTGACGCTACAATCCGCGGTAAACTATGTTTTGATAGACAAAAATTGTGGAGAGCAAAGCGATGATTTGTTATAATTTTTTTCTTATCGGTTATGCGAAAACCCTTCTTTGATTTGAATAGTTTGTGATAGGTGGGAATATAGATATTCCTAAGTGGTTTTCTTGAGTTCTTTCCTTCCTGTAAAGTCAATAAGCCACATGCCTTTTTTGGTGACTTGGGGTCAGAGATCAGTTCCGAGCAAGCGTCATTCCGCCATGTTTTAGCTAAAAATGGCGACGATTTTTATGGAAGCTATATTGGTGTTACGAAAGGGAACTATTTTTAAAGCTGTGCGAAATTCCGGTTTCTACATCAACCGCTTTAAATTTCCTGTTACGTAGGATTTATATATTCTATCTCAAATCAGCCCGACTCGAACGACTGGACCTTAGCTGTGTCAGCTTGAGGCAAAATATTGGAATACACTTCGGCCCTATGTTAAGATAGTCACCAAGTCGTGGAAACGAAGACAGAAAGGCAAGAGTTTAACTTTACAATACATGCTGAGATTCTAGGCCTTCAATATAACAACTGTTAACATAATGATCGATTCATTTGATCTTTCCGTCCGGCCTTGTTCAAGCCCATTAACATTTATTCTAATTACGCGGGCATTTCTCTTTAACATATACAGACAGTCACTTGTTTGCATTCTAGTCTCGACTTACTGTTTGCCTTAGTTTAAACTCAGGCGAAATAAATTACTACTATACACAAGACATAAGAAGTAATAAGTACATCTTTCGTAAGTGTTTTTAGTCGGCAAACGACAAAAAATCAGGAAAAATCTTAACACATCGACAGAAAATGTTGTATAGTGATGCTGTAATTTGCGTGGGTTTCGCTGTGTTCGCTTAGATGTTCAATTAATTTTCACAATGGATGTTTTCGCTGTAAGCTTACTGTTGATGAAAATTTTAATTCGGATTACAAATGATAAACGATAAGCTTTTTGTTTTCGCGGTTTTTTCACGCGTGGCTTAAGTCGCAATAAACGTTTCCGCAAGCTTCCTAACAAAGTCGGTCGATCAGATATCTTGATATCTTCTGTAATGAAAATTTTAATCAAAGCAACGTCGCTAGGAATTCTAATTGAAACAAGCGGTTTGATAAATAAACTTTCCAGCGACGTGCCGCTTGGAAATCAAAGTTAATTTAAGTAAAACTTATATGCTACACTTATGAAAACTGTAACTGTTGCGAGAAGAAAAGCTTTAGAGTTTTGTTGTTAAACGATTAGCAATTATCTGTGTTAAGAAGTTTTAAGAACCACATGTAAACGTATGTAGTCGCTCTGTGTCAAGTGCATTGTTGAGACTTTATAAGTAATATTTAAATGAAGTGACGCTTAGAACTTTCTCAATTCTCAGTGAAAAGTGTACTTTAATTCCGCATCGACACTCGCTTATATAGTTCGGTTCGTAATCAACATTTTGTCGATGTGTAAGCAACCACTCGACTTTCGGCAGTTTTAGCTGGCAAAATAGTCGCCTTTTCCTCCGTCTATCCCAGGTTACGACTCCAACTCATCTGATAGGTTTCCTTAACAATTTTCAAGTCGCTTTTTAACTCCAGAGTTAAGAGAAAAGGCACAAACTACTTGCAAAGTTTCAGTATTTTTCAAGAGCTATATCGGAGTCGTAAATACTAGTATACCAAACATTGACGCAAAAATACGAGGTAACTGCGCAATAAAACAAAGATAAATGCTGCGGATTAAGCAATCATAAATCTCCTTTTAGAATTGAAATTATAGTTAAAGAGTTGTGCAAACTAAAGTAATAATGTTTCCCAAACGTCAGGACACACCACGTCTGCGATCAGTACACCACAGCTGACATCACGAGTGTCGAAATTTCACCATTGCTTTTAGCTAGGTATTCAACGTAATGGGAAGCTTTTTGCGTTACCTGTGTGAACGACGAATTTGCGAATCCAGTTCTTTACGCTTCGTGAGTCGGTATTCTGCAGTTTTATAGCGAGACCCGCAGCATGTTGTGAATACTGTTAATTATTTAAGGGTTGCAACCCGCGGTGCGCGTGAAATCTCGTCTGTCGCCTTGTTAATTAGTGTTAATAGAGCATGTCGTTTCCAGTGACAAGTTTACATTGTTCGATTCACGACTGAGTAAGCAAGCGACCTAAGTGGCTTCTACTGTTTTGTTTTCAAAATCTCAGTTCCAAGGTACTAACAACACAAAAGTTATTTTGGCCTACGTTTAGCAACAATGGTTTCGTCGCAGCCAATGGGTACATCTACTAAATATTTCAAGAAGTTTAACGAACTTTGTTTTGATATCGAGTGGTATTTGCGTCAGCGAAATTTATTTTGGTGCCGGCTCGCCAGTGTATACGTTTTGTGTGCAAATTAGCGATAAAGCAATATCGCGTTTTTTGTTCTTTTGTCTTATGTGCAAGACAAGTGCTTGCCAACAGTAATTACGTGATAGGTGGACCGATGTACACAATACAGTTATTGTCTAACAGTTTACTTGTGGATAAACTCATGCGGAGCTGTAAAAAAAACCCAAGAATCTTCATCGGACAATGCAAAGTACCTCCAGTCCAAACCTCCTTTGAAAAATGTGACAAAAAAGTTCAATACAGGATCGAGGACAGTTACGGAAAGGAGAGAGTGATCGAGAAAAAGATTCAAACTGAGAAAGTGGGCAATTTTTTTTAGAGGTTTAATAAGGCTAGACCTCCTTAACACCCTCATTTCTGGAAATGCCCTACTTTGCGAGAAAACTATTTTCAAAGTTCAAGAAGGCAAGCAAAGACAAAATACGTTAATTGTCCAAAAAAGGAAGAAAAAGAAGAAAAAGAAAAAACGAAAGAATTAAGGGAAGTTTGCTAAGATATATTCTGGTGGAAAGAAGGCGAAAACTCGCCAGAACCCTGAGAAAAAAGTCGAGTAGTTGTGATTGTGGATAACGAAAAGTTATATTTTTGAATATTGTAGAATGAACCTCTTTCGTTCAGTTGACGACAAATGGTACGTGGACAAGTGGTACCGTCAAATATTCTCCAAGTTACAAAATATATCTTTCTATAATCGTTCGGAAATACATGGCTAATTTTACGGTTTAAAAACAGATCAATAAATTTTGGAATATGGGGCAGAAAATGGCGCCACGTGTCTCGTCACGTGATACGACCAATGATGTGCGCAGAAATAATTTGATGGAGTTCTTTCCATCATTGCAGCTGTCTAGTGATAAACAATCATTGTTTGTTGGCAGAAGGACAAAAGAAAGCAAGCACATTTGAATCACACTTCATTGAAACACATGCATTAACCAAAGTCTACAATGGAGTGCGAAAAAATGTCCAAATCTGGCAGCAAAATAATTCTTATTCCTTCGTTAACTCACTGATCCATCTTGATGTTTAATTACCTAACTTATATTTAATTAGCGTCAATTTTGATAAATGTTCATTGAAATAACAAAGGTTGCGGTTTGGTTAACGTCAAGGGCGGTAAAAAGTCTGAAAATAAAAATTAGCTTATGCAAACTGAATTATAAAAACCTACAAAATCAAGCGTGGATTGAGCTGCTTTAGTCAAATCGTCTTTGGAAAAGAAGTATTATTAAGGCTCATAAGTTAAACTTAACAGAATAAGATTGCGAGAATAACATGCTTCACAATTATAACTGCACGTCAAAACTCTGAACTTAGAACTTATTAACGTAGACTGATCTGTTGTGACAACTTGAAAAAATCGGAACTCTGTCTTGCATAACAAGCTGACTTGCCTACTACCCCTTTTCCTGCCAAACTGAAAATTAATCTTCCTTAGTAAGTTTCTCACAATTCTTTTATGTTTGTGATAAGAATCTGCTTATATTTTAAGGCAGTATCTCCTACTTGATGATTTTCGATATTCTCGTGAATTGTCTTATTAAAAATGCAATAGTATTGCAAAGAGAAATCAAAGCTTGATCACTAAGAATCAGTAAAGAGTTAAAAGTCAAAACGCGGTGCCAAATTTCGCTTACTCTTGCTACTGAGGAGGTTGTGGGCAGACAAATTTAATAATGTTAAGAAAGAAAGTTAAATTACGTCTGTTACTGCAAGATTGTTAGTTCAGGCCTTGTCTAATTGTCATAATCAATTACCTCAGTTTACAAATTTACCACCTGGGCTATCGGACAAAATCCCTCGTTAAGCATTCCCAAAGGTGGAACATGTGGAGATTAATATCTAAGTAGTTTTTGTACGAAACGCAAGACTTCGGTATCGTTTGGTTAGAAACACTTACCCATTCCATGTAGTCTTGAGAATTTTTGTTAGTCGTGGGAAAATTCTCGCACATTCTCTTTGCCTTCTAAATAAGGTCATCATGGGTCAACGAGTTGGTTACCAAACTAAACATAGCATCTTAGAACCCAGTCCTTTTCCCACGAAGGCCAAAATCGCAAAATTGAGGCTGTCCTCTTTGAAGTTCAAAATTACTTTCCTAACAACGGCTATTTCAGGGCTTGCATATTTGTAAGTCGGGTTTCTGTTTTAAACATTTTAAATTTTCAAACTACTGCTCTTGAGTTGTTTGTCAAAAAGATTTTTTTACAATGTTTGTTTTTAGTCATATTTGTGCACCGTCAAAATTCGTCCAAATAATTCACCTCGTAGAGGCAAAGACCTCGCAATAATTAGGACGAAAAATTCCCCGAAATTCCGGAAAGTTACAACCTGCTCCGAAAATAACGACTCCCTGAAGGAACCGTTCCCTTTTTCTCAGAAATGGCGTCGTCCAAACGATATGGCTTAAAGTATGTGACCATTTGGTAAACGATGTGTACCATTTTAAAACCAGTATAAATATTGACAGTGTGTTTCTAATCTACATGAACACGTCTGCATTTTACTCAGTCTTTATTACCCGGATATTGCGATCAATTTGTGAAGAGTTTTACACCGTAACTTTCTGCTTATAACTGCCGCTTGCGACCAAATTACGACACAACCAGTTGAGCCCAATCAAGAGAAAATGTCTGTCCCGTTTATAAGCTTGTCGCATACAAGAAAGTCGTACCGTGTAAATCGCCCTTAAAAGCATGCCTCTGTCAGGACAAACGTAAGCAAGTTATTTAGAGGAAATGATTCGTGGCCAAAGCATGTCGCATATGACAGTCGTAATAAAAAATCATACCGTTTAAATCCACCAGAAGAAAATTTTACCACCCGAAAATAATGACTCGATGAGCTGCAAAAGCAACCTCGCTACATTCGACGAAATCTTTGAGGTAAAAATCATAAAAGAAACGCAGAAAAGTTCCTTGCCCCAGAATCACGGTGCTAAAATAAAAGTTACAAGAATTCCTTGTGCTCAGAGCAATGAAAGTACATAAAAACTTACCAGCAAGTAAGACTTGCGTATTAAAATTTTAACTTCCAATGCTTTTACTTCAAGTCAGATAAACCGTGCGACTACACAAACGGATACTGGCAACCCCCACTAAGACATCGGTATTCAAATTTCCATTGGCCTCTTATGTTGCACGGCTTTTCTTTACTAGCCTGCGTGGAAACACGTCAACACAAAAAGGAAATTGGATATGTGCATGCAAGTTATTCCTTCTGTTGTTGATGTAACTTGTTTGTCCGCACGAAATGTTTCGTGAGTCAATGCTTTAGCTAGCGTGTACGCATCCGTCCACTCGAACAAGAGTAAATACAAACACAGCGAAATTATAAACAAACATGGAACGAGGAAAATTACGATATCAAAAAAGAATGAGTCAAATTACGGATGAAATTAAAAGATTTAAGAAACACTGGCACTTGTTTTTTTTTTCCTCGGGCGCGGCGGGATGTTTCGGGATTGGCCGGGAGCCAACTCTCATGACCCATATAGTTATATGCATTGCTGATTGGGGAGAATTCAGTTCTTGATCACTTTTGCTGCTGGAAAATCTAGAGCAGGTTTTAAATAAGTCGTGACTTGGTCACGTGCATTTTCCCGCGCTTTGCACCGGCTGCACGTTTTTCTTTGAGTTCTGATTGGTCGTTGGGATGCGTTTGTTGTGATCGGCTACTTGTGATTACTTTGATTTTTGGCCTTAGATCAGAAAGTTAGTTAGAAAAACACTATAGAGAGTTCAGGGGCGTAGCGTGGGTTTTTGAAGATGTACGCACGATAAGGATTTTCTTTCTAAGCTCCCCCAGAAAATTTTGAAATTTAGGGTCTCGGAAATGCCATCTCCTGTTTTTTCTGCGGGGCATTTTCAATAAATAATGCGGCAAAAATGCAGTAGAAAGTTGTTTATTTTAACCATTTCTCTATTGTTTTCTGTAAGCTACAGTGTTTCGAAAATAAAAAAAAAATAAAAAAACAATGGAGACAGGTCACAAGCAAAGGGCGAAGCGTCATATCCACGTTCTTGCTAGTGAGGCTGGCTGACCTTGAGGGAGGGGTACATGAGGCGTTTTTTTTTTTTTCTATTTTTAATTACCACTCAAATGCATCTTGCCATTAGTGGCCAGCACTGAATGATTAATGCTTGGATAAACGGAAATAATAAAAAACGCCCAAATATGAAATCATCAGCCAGCAAATTCAATGAGAAAAACGCTTTTAGGCAATTCCAAAAAAAAAATTTTTTTCTCAGATGTGAGCTGTACGCACGGGCGTACGTGCGTATATGGACGCTACGCCCCTGGAGTTATATACATCTGTCGAAAGTAATTCGCATTTGCTTTGATTTCGCATTACTACGCTTTGTGACTGGTTTAAAAAACTAGCTAGCGCCACTTTATCGATCAATTTAATAGAAGTAAAACCAAACTCAATCGTGACTCGCTCACACACATTTTCCCGCGCTTCGTTCCGGCTACATCTATCGGTCTTAAGTTTTGATTGGTTCAGTGGATTGTTTGTGCCATTTGTGACTGGCCAGAGTGATTTCTTTGGTTTTAGTTTTACGACACTCAGCTTAAAACCCCTATCACATCTGGCCAATCAAAACACACAACCCGTAATGGGCCAATCAAAACTTAAAGCTAAAACAAACAACCCGCGCTAACCGCGGGAAAACACGCATAGGTCAAGTCACGATTTGTTTCGGTTTTCCGTCATACATTAGTCTCCTTCGCAGCCGTTGTTAACGATCCTTGGAGAGAGTGTTGCGTGACGAGCCCAAACAACGGCTGCGGCGAAGGAGACTAGTCATATATCTGATTTGTTCAGAAACAGCTCTCCTTGGTTCAGAGCACGTTGCGTGACTTTTATCTTAATTGAAACTCCGCTCAATTAATATTAGCATTTTTGTTTATCTGCATGTTACAGAAAATTAATGCTTCAATTTACTTACTCAGGTAACGACGTAGCTATTTCTTCCTGGCTGGCAATTTGTGCGGACATTTTCTCTGTATCTTCCTCGGACGTCATAACTGTGTGCGAGGTGAGGAAACAAAACGATTGAATAATAATACAATTACCTGAAGTTACTTAAAAAAAATACAAGATCATCTCATGGATGACTTGCTCGGAGTCAGTTTATCGCTAGTTAAAATACCTCCGATCATAGGGTCACAAGTAACAGAAAATCCTTTCCGGTTAAGTAGGAATACACCTGAATTAGATCGAAAGAGGTTTAAAGAAGGGATAGAAGAGAGAAAACTATTTTTGGCAGACCACCAGATAGTTGATACCGAAGCAAGAGAACCCCAGGTTCAAAGTCCGTCTACTAATTTTAAAACTTCATTAAATCTTCAACGTACTTCATATTTCCCTAGTATTAAAAATCCTTTGAAGAAAAAAACATTCCTCTCAAACATACCCCAAATTCGCCCCAAAATATACAAGACACCCCAAACATAGCTTCATGGTTTGAGCATAAAGTTTTTGGATTGCTTGAAATGCCAACGTTCACTAGATATTTCCAGGAAACCCATGTTAAGTAGCGGAAAAACGGCATTCAAGTGTGTTCCCGCCTTGGCCTTAAAAGCTCCGCCAATTTCCCTTCCCGGATACAGGCTCTTGATTTCCGCATAACTTGACGTACCTTATTATTACACAAAAGTTTCGCGACCACTTAATTTCGCCGGCGATATTGGATGAACGATATTTCGCCACACTTAATTTTCGCTAATTTAGAGATTTAAAAATTTAAGTCGCTGAAAACGCGAAAATTTGATGACGAAAAAATTTGCGCTACAATCATTCTCGTCCCCAGCCTCAATTCGCTTTTAAACGCTATACCGCTGTCGACTTCTTAGCCTCCGTTCGACATCGGAGTCCAAAATGGTGGAACAGCAAATATTATGATTATTTGTAAAAAAGACAACCTAAGGCTTCAAAAGCTCAAGACACGTTAGTTCGATTTCTTTTTAAGGCGTTTTGGGAGGAAAGAGCACACACAATATAAACATACTTGACTTCTGAAGAAATGCCTTGAGAGCGCCGATGACCTTGTAGCTGCCGCTTTCAAAAGGACGAAAAATGTCGATAAGATCATTGCAACAAATTGATGCATTCGGAAAGCACCCATTTGGAATCATTACAATGAGAAAAGCTTAGACTGGCAGATAGAACTGCCCTTCAATATCCTTCGATAACCTGCTAAACTGGCCATATTTTTTAATCTTCAAGACCGTCAAATGTAGTTAGCTTGGCAAATAAAAGAATGACGCAGATTGGACATAGTTTTAGACAAACATGTGCATTCGTTAGATTTCTTATCAAATCCAATCAGAAATCGTATTTCTGCAAAAGTGTTCGGGATCTTGTGCCTATCCAAGACTTGCATAAGGAATGTGTATCCCATTACACATACTAGATAACAGAAGCATTCTTCAGTACTTCGATACAGTCTGCCTTGAACGACTGAACAAGATTAATGTGAACACTGTCAACACATTTCCTTTATGGTAAATGGTAAGTGGTCGTACATTTTTTTCATTTTTTGAACGAGTGAAAAGTTAGAGCGAAGCCACCAAAAATATACCTGCTAGTTCCAAGTTTAGCTTTATTTTACTGCATTTCTTTTAATATAATTATATTTACTGTTTTTATGGTGTATGTTTCAGTCTTTAAAGCCTGGTATCCGCCCCCCTGGGCTCTATACGGAACAATAGTTTGGCTCCTAAGATTTTATAGCCGGCGCGATCGCCGGAAATAAGGTTTAAAAGACAGACATGCTAAGTTTTTCTAATTTAATCCTCCTTAATAACAACCAGGGATTTCAACAAATTATTTTCACAGCGAAGAGGTTATTAATACAAAACAGATGCGGTATTTTAGACATTTCAGGGGCATTGTATTGTTTCATCCTACGGCACTTTCGTTATTTTTAAAATACTTCACGGTAGCCATATTATCAAGAATATTGGTTGGCGATCAAAATTGGCTTTGACGTAAACATATTTTTATTTTAGCAAACATAAACATTGTTCTTTGTGCATTTAAACTACTAAGCACGAATTAGCGTGCATTTTAATGGACGGCGAAGTTTAGACAAAGAAGTTTTCTTAAAGACGTTAAATGCGTTTATGGTAGTCATATTTGTGCCTGATGTATTTATTCAGTCTGGAGAACAAAAATATAGCTAAAGAATTTTAAAATGAATATTAAACAAACGGCGCACGTTAATCAGTGCAATCTTCTCCCGGTTCGGTGAGAATGGTTGAAGTATGTTGACGTGATTTCAATATTTCGTCTCGCTATAATTGAGTTAACACATGGCGCGGGGCAATGGACGACCAAAACAAAACTCGGCGCGATATTGCAAGAACCGAAGCGATGGAAATGTGGCAACATTCTCTCGTTAAAAAAGCTTAACAAGGCTTAAAGGTTATCACCCGTGGACGCTACAGAAGATTAAAGTGATTTGAGCTAGATTTAAATGATTCTTCGCCAAATCATGCTTGGAATTCATCAAATTATTTATGCGTGAGCCACGGACTCGCTCGCCAGTTAACGTCGATTAAGTGGCAAATGGTTTGAAAAAATAACAAGTTAGAAATATTTACCTACCAGTGATTTTGTACCGTATCTATCACACAATCTCTTAGTTCTCTTCGAATACATACACAGTTTTAGAGCCAGACCACCTTGCTTTGAGAGAAACCGAATCATGTATACAAACGCTAGCGTGTGTTTGCCAGAGGAAAAACCAAGTTGTTTCAGAAAACACACGATGCAACTTCAGAGATCTGATTCGAGTATTGCAGCAGAAAAAAAAGCCAATTTCCGGTTAGAAGCTCAAGGAGCAAATACCGTTTCGAATTGTCTGTAGTAGCTCTTGACTCGAGTTTCGAAATCGGCTGGTTTCGTCCACTATGAATCTTTCGGCGCGATTCTCTGATACACAGTTGCGAAACTTGTTATCACGCGAAATTTGCGCAACAGAAACTTCATATTCGAATAGAAACTTGAAAGTTTTCCTGTGTAAAATGCGTCCTTGCCTATTTGTAAGAGCGAAGGAAATCGACTTACCGACTTCGCTGATGTAGCGCTGGCTTCTACAACGCTTAAAATGCGTTCCACGTGGCCAGTGTTACGAGCAGAAGGCAAAACAACGTTTGTTTTTCATCTCCCAGGGCCTCAACAACCGAAAACGGCTTGATCGATTTTCAGTCCTCGTAATCTTTACCCGCAAGAACAGTCCGGTTTCATCGAGATACTAACAAAACGATTACTGCAGCTTCAAAACGCGTTCAAATTACAGATTTGTGACGTACCGTAATTGAAGAAGGGCCGAAGTGTTGAATGATAGTAAATCTTGGGATTTTTGAGGTCTTGCCGAACCGGAAAGCACGCAAGAAATTAAACCAAGCGCATTACAAGCGATCGAGAGTCCCAGGCTAAAAATAGGGTTGAAAATATCATCTTGGATTTTATTCCGGGAAAATTACGTCTCGGCGTCTGTCAGATCAGGGAGGCGTGCTTTTCCTCCGGTATTTTCTTCTTTGCTCGAGGGGGGCTCGAGGCTAGAGAAGAGATGAAACTGAAGACCGCTAAAAACAATTGCTTCTTCAATGGGTTGTCTAGACTTTCTTTCAGGACTTGACATCGATGCGAACAATATGTCCACAGCCTAATGATTCTTAGCAGGTTGTCTGCGTGGATCTAGTAGCCTCCCACCCGGGAGGGGAGTCTTGGGGAAAACTGTGTGCGCTTTGCGTATTTTAGCTTATATTTTTTTGCGCGTGATTTCATGTCAGCGGAAAAATGCGGGAAAGCGTCTGACTCCCAAGACGCGTTACGTGACGACCAAAATAACGACTTCAATGCAAAGCAAAGGAGACAACTTGCCATGTCTCACGAGGCAATTTTTCTTGCAACTTGCAACGCAACAAACATTGCATTGCCCGTTGCCATTTTTGCAATCTGCAATGTAATAAAATGTTGCACTGCAAGCTGCAAGAAAGTGGAATAAGAACTACCCTCTACTTTTCGCAACGCGATGCGAGAAAGTTGAGGCAACTTGCAACACAAATTTATTAAGATGAACCAATCAGAGCGCGTCCTTCGGTCGCGGGAGATTTCAAGATAAGTGTGCCGGTATGTTGCAAATTGCGAACAAAAATTGCGAACGTGTGAAACCCCCTCTGCAACTTGCAATGTTTATCAGTGGTCATCGTTGACGCGTTGGGTTGCAAGTGGTAAGGAAAATTGCCTAATATAACATGGCCTTACTGGCTCTCCTGCTTGAGCGAGCGGAGATCAGAGCCACACTGCAAGCCTGGGAAATAGTGAGATCTGATGAGGATATTATGTCCAGCTTATCGTCCGGCCAAGTGAATCTTCCTCGGTTGCAAGCTAGACATCCTGTACTGCTTGAAGTGCAGGACTCGTTGACGAGCAATAGTACAATTTCCTCGCGAGCACGTGTTTGTGATTTATAGCCGCAATGGAACGAAAAAAATTGTAGCTTATTTCCGGCTGTATCCACCCCACCTCCCACAAAATTTTGGCTCGCCCGAGTTCTTTATGCCAGTTTAGTGGCTTCCACGCGATTGATGCACTTGGTTCAGATCGGGGGAGGACACGATAAAAATTGATTTATTTTCATTGACTTTTCACCGAATGTTTTGTACATTTTTTTTTGGACACCCCCGTGGGCAACACGCGTGTCGCGCGCGTTGTGAAGCATGAATCTCGGCTCTGCACAAGTTTTTTTGAGAACAAAGACTCTTCTGCAGTCTATCCACCAATCATCTTTATCATTTCTTTTCCTTCTCTTTTTTGTTATATCAATGGCTTTTTCCTTAGTTAGTGCTGGCTGGCTGGGTAACCCTCATAGATCACACAAACAAAACAATCTCGTTGCGAAACCAAAGTAAATTAAAGGATACACCAAATTAATGTTAGCCTAGCTTTCTGGAACCTCTATTTTCATTCGCGTTGTAAACACTACCTCTATACACTGATACATGTCTATAGACCTTTTTCGCTTAGGCGGTTTGTTTTCCCATTACAGACCACGTGATATTCTCTAGAGAATTTTTCTTTTATCTACATAAAATTTATTCATATACACGCCACTATTTGGAAATTTGAAAGCAAGAATTCTCAAGAGTATCATCACATGGTCTGTAATGGGGCAACAAAACGCCCAAGCGAAAAAGGTCTATTGTTGTTCAGGGCTAAGGTATTGTTATGACCTGTTATCTATTGTTTTAAGAAACAATGAAGTAACTCGTTCCGAGAGGTAGTGGGCGACCCCAGACTCTCCTTGGGCTCGTCACGCAATACGCCATTTCCGAGTTGCTATTTGCCTCAGTTTCAAAACGAGTCTTCGTGCGAAACCATTCAAATGAAAGTGAGTTTGACTTGCATGAAAATGGACGCGAAGGTGGAACACATTTTCATATGAATTGTTTCGCACGTAGACTCGTTTTGACACAGAGGCAAAGGGTAACTCGGAAATGGCCAATTGAGGAAGAACATTTGCGTCCTAGGAATCTCAGTCTAGAACTATCCGCAAGAAGAAATCAGTAAACCAATCCATTGTTTTGCCCAATCGTTTTATTACAAAACTACTTTTCGTACAAATCTAATAAATTATTGCACCATACTTATTTCGTAGCTGACCAAACTATCGTACGTTAAGTAATTAGAAATATAGACTCAGCAGTTAAAATTTTCTCAGTTGTATAAAACTATAATCATTTATTGTACAAATCACTTCGAACTTTTAAGAAAATATTGAGGCTCTATTATCTATCTTCAGTTTGCAAAATCAATAACCAAATTAATAATTGACCAGATTGAAACTGTACATTAACATGCATTTGAAAATTTCTGATTATTTTCAGTACTAAAATCACTGATTTTTTTTTTTTTGGGGGGGGGGGGGGGGGGTCACATCCCTGTCTGCACAAGAATGAGTGAGCCCGCAGTTTTCGGCAGCGACGTTGCTAAGCAACGTGAAGAAATCTGGTGACAAGATCTCGTGACACGTTTTGTACTGCTTGTGCTTTTCTTTCCGATTGGAAGTAAAATAACGATCGGAAAATATTCGTGTACTTCAACGAGTATTTGCCGAAAACAGGTATTATTTTCCGTGATTGAATAGTAAGATATCTAATGATAGCTACTCTGTGATAATGTAATAGTCTCTTTAGGGAGTTATGAACCAATATTAAGCCCTAAAAACGTGAACAAGATTTACATTACTTTGTTGTTACTCTTACAGAGGACAAGAGCCCGCAATATCGTTCCTGGGTCAGCGAGTCAGCGCGGTTGCTAAGTAACGACGTAGCTTCGTGCAACTTTCGGAGAGAGTTCGTGCTTGCATGGTTGCAGAAAACTAATCGGCAACTATTGTCCATCACTTCCGCAAACAATATTTTGTAGTTTCCTCTTGCTCTCTCTTGTTCCAAACCATTTTCTGTACACTCTTGAGGTGGCGTGACTTCAGTATCCCAAGGCATCGTCTTTAATACACTTAATACATTCCCGTCAAATTATGATTGCTAACTTCGCTGGAAATTTTAATGGTCTCCTTTTCGAGTGAATATGCTGAATCTGAAAGAGAAAATTAAATGGAAGTGAGCGGTTAAATAACAGATTGAGCACCACTGAAGGCTATCAACAGGAGCTTCATCACGGAGAGAGCATTTTCACTGTTCCCATCGCGTTAATCGTTTACATGTTTGGTGTTTTTGTACCCTTTGTTAATTATCTTTTTTAAAAGTTTCCTTGCATTCAAGGGTCATTTTCATCAACATAAAATAATTATCGCCAGTATCTTTTGATACAATGGAGGCGATCCAAAAGAACCGTTATTTTTGAAAACTGCCAACTTTTGAGTTTACTTTGGCGCGTTTCAGTTACTGTGCGACGTTAGATCTCGCAGTATTTTTTAGCAACACAAGATACAGGTAGAAAGTTCTTATTACATTTCTTTTTTATAATATATTTAACGATATCGCCTGATACTTAGCCGACGAGGCCGTAATTGTTTTATTATTCAACAAATTGTCAACAAAACTGATTTTGCAGCGAAAAAAACTGTGAATGTACAGCCTTTTGCAAGATTCCAGTCGAATCTTGGCAACCTACGTATATCGCAGGATATCTGTTGTGTACGGATGACGGATAACAATGACTTTCTGACCATATATGGACATCGCGCGAATTATATCTGTTTTTAGACTTGTTTTTATCTAACTAGTACGATTACTGGATAGTTGCAGGGAGGGGTGGGTGAGGCATAGCCGCGCCAAGCGCCGAAGGTACTCACATTCTTGAGATTCCGGATTCTTGCCTTGACGCCCTTCGATCTCTGGGAGAGGAAATTTTTGAATGACCATATTCATCCTCTTCAGCATACCTTGAAATTGAACAAACATTTTCCATTGATAACCCATTTTTTACGTTGTTTTTCCGTCCTTCTTACCGTGTTTAACTAATCAGTTGTCATATTGTTATTTCTTAATGGTATCTTTTCCACTCAAACTACTAATTCACGTTATTAGAACTTCGACGTTATATCTTCAGACAATATTATTATGAATGCACGTTAAGAAAAGCTCTTACAAAGCACCGCTAAAGAAATAAATTCTGTAAAGGTTCATAAACAGCAACGGAAAATAAGTTTGTGAAAAGCTGCCAACGTACGTAGAACGGCCCGGGAGTGGGGTGGGGGGACTGATGTACTCCCTTATCCAAGCTATATAGGTATGTGGGACCAGGGTATGGCTACCGAGCCGTTTTCGTCTGAGATAGGGGTTAGACTTTGACCATTTTGCAGGGTCTGAAATTTGGTACAATTCTTGGAAAGCTTTTGAGAAGTGCAATTTGATAATTAAGAATTTGAAGACCTTTTCAATTGTTTATACATACCGAAGGAGTTCCTGAGTAGAGTCTGGTCTGAAATAGGGTAGGAAATATCGCATAGATTCGACTGAGATAGGTAAAGGTGTTTTCAGTGTTTGCAACTAAACTTGGTTTACGAATGGACAGATGGGCAGATAGATCATCATGCAAGGCCTTCGCTTGTGCAGTCCAGCCACGTCTGATAGCATAACACTCAGGATTGATAATTATCGTTAACAAGCGCAACCCCAGGGGGAGTACTCAGGATTTCAAGTGACGGGGATGATAGAAGGATTTTTTTGGTTTTGAAATTTTCGATTCTGGGATTTTTTTGGGTAGGAAAATTTGGCAAGTATTTTTTTTTTGGGTGGCTTGATTTCTAGAGGGATTTTTTGGGGTATTACTGACCTAGGCAAAGTGTTCTTGGATGTCTCTAGTGTTGTTAAACCAGATGAAGGAAAGATTATTCAGATGATATGATGAATAAACAAACACAAACATTCAATTTCTAATGTTTTTTTTAAAAACATTAGAAATTTAATTTAAAATTTTAAGGGTCAGAAATTTGGCATGGGATCTTTTAGGGGTTAATTTTTGGTCCAGGGATTTTTTGGGTTTTGTTGGAAGCCCTAGGGATTTTTTTGGGTCTTGATTTTTGCTCCCATTCGATCATCCCCGTCACTTGAAATCCCGAGTACCCCCCCTGGGAGCGCAACCTCACTTCCTCATTTTCCAAACACAAAACGTTACTTACCCCGGTTTGTAGATTTTGAGCTCGTCTTGTAACGCGAACACTCTTTCCTTCAAGCTGTTCCTTTCAGTTAGAATCTCCAGCATCTCTGCCTTTGTATAACGCGGCCTGTTTGGATCTTTATTCTCCTTCTCCGCTCGCTTTTGATTTTCGGCACGTTTCTCTTTTCGCTCTTCCTCCGACTTCTCTCTGCTGTACGCCGCTGTCCTCGTCCGACCGACAATTTCCCAGCCATCATCGTTCGCCTCTTCCTCATCGTTCCCATTCTGTTTCACGTTTAGTTCGTTTTCTTTCCTACCCGCTTTCGTCGTTATTTCATTATCACCAACATTATTTTCATTATTGTTTAACACATCTGCGTTTTCTTCAGCTTCTGCTTTAAGACGCGGTGGTTTAGGTGGAGGCTTCCCGTTGCTTATAGCTCCGACTTCTTCATTATTTTCTTCAGACTTTTGCACTGTTTCCTCGTCAACTTTTTCTTCTCCTTCTTCTTCGCTGTCCTGCTCGTGTTGTTCATGTTCACTATAGTTATCCATGTAACCTTCTAAATCCTCGGCTTCTGCCCCTTCACTTTCGTCGCTTTCCACCGGTGACTCGTCCTTAAGTCTAAGTGCGCGCAGTTCTGTTTGTAGCTCAGCTTTCTCTTTGGCTAAAGTGTGTATTCGTGCTTTGCTGGCGCCCAGGGTTTTTCTTACACTCTCGTTGATGGTGGTAAGTCGCTCGATTTGCTCTTCCACCTAGAACAAACCAACAGGATGGTTAACCGCCACTAAACATAATGTGAAAAATCCTCCAACCATTTAGTTCACAGCTTTGCTATAGAGAGGATGAGGAAACTTGGAAAAGAAGAATACATCACACACATCAACTGCGATAAATTTATTTTGAAAAATAAAATAAAAAATTAGTGTATCTTCCATAGTCGATCAGATTTCTATATTATTCTCACTTGTAAACGTTTGAAAATAAGCGCCAGATTTTTGCATCTTGTACCGAAATGATTGGGTTCACATTTGGACAGGTATTTGCGCATTTAAGAGAGGAGGGAGGGGGGGAGGGAGCCTTTCAGGAAGGATACAGTATTGCAATGAGATGACATTCAGTTTAATCTCTATACAAAGGCCCATTCTTTGTAAAGGATTGAGAAGGCCCGTTTTCCTGTGATAGAATCGCCCATAACGCAGTGCTCGCGTGACTTGCGTGAACATGCGAGGAACTTAAAATGTCACGCAAGTCACGCGCAACTGTTTATGAAAGCAACATACCGCTTGCAGGTCGTTTCTCAAGCTGTCGATCTCCATGTTTTTACTTCGTATGGTGTCCCTTTGGTTGTCAATTGTCTCCTTCATCTTGTGCATCAACTCTGCATCACCTGGTGCGCTGATATAAGCCGTTGCTGTAAACCAAAGCACTCAACATTCTAATATATCTTTTATAACAAGAGAAGGAAGCTGCAAGTTTAGCTCAAACCACCCCGCCCCCAATCTTTTTTAACCTTAACCCCCTTTAAAATGACCAAAATAAAATATCACCATGTTTGCATGGGGCTGGGAGTGTTTCTTTTAATTAGACTCAATAGTTTACCGTACTTTATATTTTTTTGGTAAAGCAAGGTTAATGCCCTTTTATCAGCAAAACCACCTGCCCTGTCTTTTGCTTTGATGCCTGAATTCTGATTTAAAAGCTGCAGTAACAAAACCAGCTGTTAAATTCTGAGAGTGACATTTATAGTAATCTTATTAAAGAAATAAAACACGCATCCAAGTGCTTTGTTGAGTTATATAAGCATGCGGGAACACTCAAGAAGTGCAAAGAGAAGCACAAGGTGCAGCCGAGTTCTTCTCACACTTCTCATGATGTAAGCTGTGTGCATTATAAGTCGTTAAAGCACACACATGACATGGACCGCTTGCTTTATGGAGCTATGATGAACTCAAACTGACCAATCACAGCGCACAGAATTAATCGAATAGGCTGTAATTGTGAAGTAGGTAGCTATGTAACAAACATTTTGATATCCGTAAAGCAACACAAAAAGGAAGTCAAGGTAAGCTGCGGCAGCCACATTGGCAAGAGTATCCTGGTTCCTCACCTGGTTGAGTGTTAGCTGATAGTTCAAACTCCATCCTCAATTTTCTGTTTTCTTCTTGTAACTTAATTAACGTAGCTTTGAGATTGTCAGCTTCCCCAGTTGAGGAGATTTGATAAAGCTCCTGGAAGATTCAGCAATACCAACATTAATTGAAAGAAGCATATGATTTTCGCTATACACTTTCATACCAAAATGTTAACTCAGTGTTCAGAAAGTATTCATCTACTTTTAATTAAATGGAGATTGACTTTGAGAGGTATTTTTGTTTTGGTTTTAATGACCCTTAGAAGAGTTGGTAGTTCGCTGATAACATATAGATATTAGATCATACATAGGCACAGAATGCATGCAAATGGCTTCAGCTCCACAGGTCTCTACATGCATTGCGTGCCTATGTTTCTAGTAATACGAATACTTCAGTTCAAACTTCTCAGTCAAAACTACATCCACTATTTTCTTAAGGACGTTCGCGCTAATTGTTTATGCGCATCCTTACTGCGCATGTAATTCCTGTCGCAACGCTACGCCACGTCATGCATCGAGCGCGCGCGCTGAGGAAACTTTCCAACCACATATAGGGTGAGTAGCCGTTGCGATAACTTCGCTTGCAGTTTGCTCGCTTAAATGGTCGGTGACCCCTACTTTTTTCTTAACAGATCACTTTTGTTCACGATTATCTACGTTTTGTGAGAAAATAAAAAAAATCTATCGATTAAAAGGTTGATTTTTTTGCCCCACGCACGTTCGAGTTCCGCTTTTTGATCTTTTCGTTTTGCCGTACGACGGGTTCAAATGCCTATTCCAGGGCTAAGTTTTGCATAAAAGATGGCAACACTTAAACTTATTTACGCAACAGACGCACTTCTTCAAAATATCACCAAGATCGTTTGCCTCCATTTTCTCATCATCGATAATTTAAACTACAAACCTTGAAAGCCGAGCGAAATTATGTGCGCCAATTTTTCAAAATCAGGGTAGTTTTCTACCGACTTTATCTCTGAAACGAAGTCGGTGACCCCCACTTTTTTTTGTATTTCTGACTCAAGTAACTCATTATCCGTCCTCAGTAAAAATTTTAGAAAAATCTATCGACTAGAAAATTTTCGCGCGAACGTCCTTAAAACCAGTCATTTGTGAGTAGGTACACAGAAATGTTTGAACTAAAGAAAGCATTTGATGATCTCAATTATCAAAGTTCACTATGTATGAAAGATCACTCTTCAAATAAAAAGTCCTTGGCAAATTTATATCAATAATACTGTTTCAGCTGATGCAGCTCCAGAGAGGTTAATGATACATTGAAAGAAAAGAAATTGGACATGATTGTTTACTTCTGCAAATTGCACTCTGCACATTTTATTGAAGTGGATCACATTGATAAAATGCCATATTCTATTTGTAGCACATAGCCTGTGAACGCAGACGTATTTCCGGCTGTCGCTTGTCTCCGTGGCAAACCGGATAAATATGTTTGTCTCTATTTAATACATATTGGACTTTGAATCTGATGGGAAACCATTAGGAAATATTGAACAAAAAAAATTAATGTACATATTACATTTCTGTAATCATATGAATAAATATGTCTTTTTTGGCATTTCTCCCTTCTAGAATTTGCAAGGTTGAAAATTTAAAACTTTGCAAATGAACTTTTATTAAAGGAAATTGTTTTCCTTTACAGATTTAGTGATTGATAAATATGAACTGACATGAAGGTTATAGTACAGAATGCTAGTGCTGAATTGTACTCACTAAAAAAATGATATAACATTCAGCAATTTTAAATACATACATACATACACATTTTATTTCACATCCCCAAGGGGGTTTTCAGTGAAATAGTTAAATAATAAATATTCAAAATTAATTACAAAAGTTATCCCAAACAAAATTCTTGTGAACATCCTGACAAATTTTGCACTTCTCCTAAATCTCAGATCAAATTTATTGTGCGACTCTAGGAAATATATCCACACTTACTCCATGGAACTGCTACTGGAAATATTCTGATGGGGTGGAGTGCATCAGAAGTTCAAAGGAAGACTTCCATGGGAGGGCAATGGGCACACGCAGATTAGCCCTTCCTAATAAAATCCCTGGTATAACAAACAATATTCTTCAAGCTGGCAGAAGTTTAAGACCTGTTCTATGCTAACTGGTTTGCAACATAACAATAATATGCAGTTCCAGATAATATATATTCCCAGGGGTGGGGGGTTTCAAAAGCCAAATTTTTGAAAGGAAAGTTGGGGGCTTGACTGGAGTTTCCAGAGGGCTGGGGGGGTTCAAACCAAAAAACCTTCCGTGGGAGGGGTATGGATATTTTCTGGAACAAGGCAATGGCTCTCAACTGGTGTCTCAGGGGAGGGTTACAGAGCCCCCCTTTCGAGTTTCAGATATTGCAAATGATGAGAATTGAGAACAGAAGAGCAGAGGGTTTAAATCAGAAGTGCGAGGTTCAAATTTTTCTTCTCAAACGTGGCTTACCCAAGCGTTTTGAATGGCTGTATAACCACCTTTCTTGAGTAACTGATTTCGGACATGATAGAATGCCCATTTTTCAAAAAAGTGCCAGAAATTATAATACAATGGCTACTGAGACTATTTTGTCAAGAAAATTATAATTTTTGCTGTTAGATCTGGAGACACTCTTTAATAAAAACAAAAACACAATAATTTTACAAGTTATGCCAAATTTTGAGCAGGCAGGTAAGCAAGAATCACTGAGGTGGAAACTGTTTTTATGGAACACATTTTGAAAATCAGAGGTAATTGCAATTACAATATTTTAAAAATCCCAAAGCAATAAGTCGATATTGAAGATTAAGTACCGCGTTACACCCTCATTTCCACCAGTCTAGAACCTGTGTAACGATATCAACAAACGCTTAATTGGCCTTTTAATAACAATATTGTTAGGTAATGCTTTTCCTTTATGTTTGCTCCACGAAGCAAGAGCTCGTGATATATCACATGCATCTAACAAGCGGAACTCCTGGGAAACACTTGATTCCAAAACAACTATCAAATTATAGCAGTAGAAGTCGCTGTAGTGATTGTGGTAAAGCGCTCTAGAGCATGGCACAACTATATTGCCAAGAGGCCATAAACAACTGTGAACGAAAAAAAAAATGTGAATGGCGACGTGATTAAAAGGACCTTGCGCATTCGATCGTTCGTAGATCGGGCGAAAATATTCTCCACTAAAGTTATTTATCGTTACAAACTGCTGTTTTCAGCATTTATAGCGTAATATGAGTGCTTCTTAGACTTCTACCCTGCTCTGTTACAACAATAGAAGGTATAAGCGCCAATACAAAGTACAGTATTATTGTCTTCCCTCAATTAAAAGGACGCGAAAATTAATTGCGCCCGTTTTGCCCAAACAACAACTTGTTGCTTCAATGGCCAGACCATCCCTGGTGCGATTTTATGTTTGTCCCCATTGATCCTGTTGTAGCCTATTTTTCCTCTGAATAAAGGTCAATAAAAGTAGTAGCTAGATAAGGTGATGTAAGTTCCCTTAAATAAACAAATTATGCTTGAGCGACAAGTCGCAAGATCATGCAACATACAAAATGGCTGTCGATTGTGGGCTAATTATTTCTGTAGCAGTAAAACCTACCTCGTCTAATCTCCTTCGTTGACTTGCCTCACGTTTTATATCCAAGTACAGTCTTTCATTTTCCAGCTTCAGCTCTGCAATCTCGAGTTTGTCCTTTTCCTTTTCACCAACAACGATTTCGAGTTTCTCGAGGACACGAACTATCTTGGGCATCAAATCCGTCATTGCATCGTGTCCAAAGTGTTCGATAATTTTCTCAATGTCTTGTCCGATGAGAGAAGCATCCTCGTAAACATCGGCGATAGTTAGCTCGGCAGCCATGATGAAATCACAACACGAAAAGGAAGTGTTGAAGTATCTTTCGGATCGTGCGGGTCTAGCCGACCTGTGTGTTGCAATATTCCAATAGACTGACTATAAAGCTCAATGGTACGTGGAACGCAGTCAACAAATTCGTAGTTTCACAGCTTAAAGTTTGATGCCTGTACGGACTTGACAACAGTGGAACTAAAAAGATATAGTTCAAAAACCCTAAATGAATAACAACTGCCGAACAAAAATAACTCTGGATCTTCGAAACATGTTTGCACTATCCAACCTTTGGTCGTGTTTGTTCTCATCAGATTCATTTCACTTCCTGTGACACTTTCGTCAAAACACACTTCCGGTTACGCCCCAATCTCACCAGCCAGCGGTGCTTCATCCAATATGGCGGAACAGAGGAACAAGATTTCCGCGTCATAAAATGGATTTGATTTATAACGTGGTGTGGTCAACAGCGAAGCCGATTAAAAGGTAGAAGGGGCCTTGAATATACACAAATATAAGCCAGTTCATTTGAGGTTGTATAAAATTAAATTATTTTTGTAAACAATATAAATGTGTTCACGTGCACCCTGGCCTTAGCCGTCAGTTGTCACCACAAATGCAAAGCACAGCCTTCAATTTTATTGATTTATAAGTTGTTAATCAAATTTTATGTTGTGAATAGACACTGATCAAGGTAAGATTTCCGCACAGCCCCATACATTAATTATGTATGCAGCTATTTCATACTATCACTATACACAAACATCAATCATGAAAAGAACGAGTCAGTCAGAAAATTGTATGCATAATTAATGTATGGAGCTGTGCGGAAATCTTGCCCTGATCAATAAGCTTAGAATCGTTCTGGTTTAATTGCCTAATTATGTCTGCTGGCGCAGTTCTCACGCCTCCAAAAATGCTAAGGGGGTCAAATGATGTTCAAAAAGATCACAGGCAGCCCAAGCTAATGATAAGAGCCACAGTACACTAGGAAGACACAATTTATAAGGATTTGTATGGAAATGAAACAATTTTGTGTAGAAGGTACAAATTCAAATGTCTTATAAATAATGGAAAATCAACCTCGCAGGGCCTTACTGTGTACCTTTGCGTTGGCGACAACATCTTCATGCCCCTCCCCCGCTGAGGTTGATTTTGTCGAAATGACACCATCTTGTGCGTGGTTCAACTGGTTAACATAACAAGAAAAGTAATGGCCGCACTTTGGAGGATTTTTCTACACTCCAGTAGAGCACTCAGAACCCAAGGAACAATGAAAGGAAAAAGAAATTACTGAAGATTATGCTGGTGGAAATTCTGCAGCAATTTGAACAATTTCATGGAAAATATCTTGCTTTGAGTGAGATGCAGTCAATTATTGTTTCCAGCCTTGAGAATAGGTAATAAAGTACATGTGTTCGAAATTTTCACAAAGCAATAACTAATTGATTTTGTACCTTCTAAAAGAAAATGGCATATTCCCATACAAAAGTCTTCCAATTGTACTGTGGCTCTTATCATTAGCTTGGGCTGCCTGTGGAAAATATTAAGCTAAGTTTATTGGTCAGGTTGCACTTACTGTCCAAGGTATTTTATTTTTTTTACCTATTGCACAATTCCTTCTTTACTTGACTTGATTTCTGCCAACCAGAAGTCATGGAAATTTCATTTGCTTTGAAATGTCTGTTGAAAACATGTGATTCCTTCTTGACTTGATTTCAGTCTGCAAAGTGCAAATATTGTGTTTCCAGATCTCTCCCTTCTCCTTTCTCAGTTTTTTACCTAGCCTGTGTACAGCTACCCCTACCCCTCCGGGAGTGGGTGGCTATACATAGGCTAGTTTTTACCCTACCCTAATCTCTGCACATGTCACTTCTCACCTTCCCCTCCCAACATAATTACTGGCACAGGGTGAATCACTGACAGAAAGAAAACACACCCTTCGAGGAGCATTTTGAGAACTGGGTTTGTCCCAGGTTCCCTAATAAACTATTTCTGGCAATAACTGTTTCAATTCTGTCTTATCTTAGCAATCTTTGTGGCAAAGTGGTTGTTGCTTGGTCCTGTAGAAATCTGGTAGCCTTCAGTACTGGGTATAGGAAACTTAATCACGGTGAAGGAAGCAATCCAAGTGGTACAAATGAACAAAGTAAAAGGTAAATAGTTTTATTTCTTTTAGTGCAAGAGCACTTGAAATGATATAAGTAGTAGAAAACAAAATTCAAATTTGTAATAAATAATGAAGATGGTAAATTTAAGCTTGGTAAATAAATGATAACATGAAATGACCATTTTGTAGCGAGGCTGGGACAAAGGAAAAATTCATCCTGATGGAAATCGAACCCATGGGCTCCCAGATACCGGTTGGGTCCCCTAACCACTAAGCTACAAGAGATTCTTGGTGAGCAAGGCCATTTAGTAGGTTCATATGTGATACACGTCAAGCATACTGCTAGGATCAGTAATGTCGAAAGCATCATGTGTACTAAATAACGAAGATGGTAAATTTTACTTCCTGTTTGAAAAAAACATTTCAATGTTGAGAATCAAAGATTTGGGATGAGTCCCCCTGTGACATCATTTTGAGAAAAAAAAAGTGAAAGCAAGGATACTGTGACAATGGATAAATTTGCATTTAGCACATCAATTTCTAGTTTTAAAACAATTTCACCATCAAGATAAGTAGGTTAATTACATTGCATTACTCTTGCTGTTGTCTCTATTTTTCTAGATCACAGATCACAAATGCAATAAATATCTTGGATCCTGACTCCCCTTGGGATGTATGCAGGTAATGAACTATGAACCACACATAGTATGTAGGCACAAGAGGTTTTTCCTGTAGATCAACAACTGCAGCAGAAAGATAAACAAAAGGAAAACAAAAAAAATATATAATAAAGAAAAACAAAAAGCCTAATGTGGTAGTGAAGTGGTATCTCCAAAGTTTGACTTTTGACACATGCCATATGTATAAATATTATGATTTCAGTTTTAGTTCTGGTCATGAGGAGCTCATTCAAACTCTGACGTGGGATGGCACTGGATCAAGGCTTCTCTCTACAGACCTTGTTGGGGTGTGTAAGCTCTGGGCTATGAAGGTAAGGTAAACTAACTTTATTTGGTAAAGTTGTCGGAAAGTAATAACCCTCTCCCTCCCAAAGCAAAGGCTCCTGTGAGCCAGCTCATGGTTGAATTGGATTAATCCAGCTATTGTAGGTTTAATGCATAAACTGATTGTTTAACAGGAATGAAGTGAGTGAGTGATCAAGTAAATATGACTGCTAAACCTCATGGACTGACTATATAATTATGTCATCACCATGAGCTAAAAAATAGCTGAAGGGACTCCCCCCCCCCAACTCAATGCAGCATTTGTACACAAATGTATATGACTGTTTGACCCAGGGAGGGGGGGATTGTCACACTTAGCTTGGGTGTTTAGTACAAAATACCAAATATTTGTAGGTGACAAGGTCTTGTTTAGGGTAGTCCCTGAGGAAATAAAAAACGTCATGCTCTCTTGTTGGTCTAGACTGATCAGACCTTTTAGGGGTCTAAAAAAGCTTGGTCTTCTTTCTGTTTCGTTTCCTCAGAAATGAATCGAAATGGTATTGCTTTGGATTCTAATTAGAAGAACGCTCATAACCACAATGTCAACACGTTGTAGCAAACTTAAGGCAAACTATCATAAAAGCGTGCTCTTCAAATATCAGAAATTAAGATAATCATCAGCAAGACCAAAAATTATTGAGATTCATTACAAATAAAAACATGTGATGACTGCAGTGCTTTTTATAAGTTCGATTATTAAAGTGACGTATTGGCAAAAATATAAAGTGAGCTCTTTCAATGTTGAATTGTCAAGATAAAGTATACATTCTAGCTATATTCTGTGAAAGAAGAAAATTCCAACCAATGAGAGCGCTTGCAAGCACTTTTGTGTGTGTCATGTTTGCTGGCGAAAAAGGGCAAGACAAGGGCAAATTTGGAAATTCCTTGTCATTCTACTTGATATCCTTCTGCGATATGGAAACGAAATACTATTTCTATTTGAAATAGCTGCTTGGTGGGCTTAATTCATATTATTTCAACAAGTATTCCCATCCCCTCCCCCAGGATCCATGTAGTTTAATACCACAATCTTTCTATGATATCAGTTTTGGTCCGTCAGCAATCATGATTCAAAAAAGTGACTGAAAGATTTTATTTTTACATAACAGGATCACATGGTGAATGACTGGGAATGTGTCCGTACTGTTGATGTTGGTGAAGGAGAAAGATTAGTAACCATATCATGGATAGATACCGGCATCAAGGTAACCCATGCTAACCCATTTAACCCATTTTCGTGTTTCTATCGAGTTATAGGAACACAAGTGGAAGTTTGGGAGAACGAGAAATGCTGTGGGAACACGAGCCAATAGGTGAGTGTTTCCGCAGCTTTTTCGAGTTCTCCCAAACTTTCACGAGTGTTTCTATAACTTGATAGAAACACAAAAAACATGTTTTCTGTTTCTTTTAGAAAACACCGTGAGGAAAAAGAGTTAAACCCCTCGTTTACTTTGATCATCAAAATGTAAATTCTCTTTGCTCGCACCATCATTACGTCAACAGCTCATGCTAGTTCTGTGTTTCTATCGAGTTATAGAAGTACGGCTTTTAGCGTGCGCTTTCTTACAGGATGTTTTTTAACTTGTTTTATATGCTGTTATGTCAACAGAACTTATTCACCTTGTCTGAAGATCAACAGCATTCTGTTGTGCATAAGAACCTCAGTGAGCGCTTTAAGACCAATCGAAGCAAACCTCCGTTAGTAGAGATTTTAGGCATGAGGGCAAAGGATGGCTGGGTGGCAATCAGTGAAACTGGCCTTGTAAGTTGCAAGTTACGTAGATTTGTTATTCTTTTGCTTGAATGTGTCTTTGCTAAAAAAGTTATAACTGTTTGACAGCTTGCAGTTAGTAGGATAATACGTAGTGTATGTAAAGTATCTGTAGACTTTTGCATGCATTGCGGGCCTATGATACTAGTAAACCTGTTGGATAATAGTCCATATTACACTGTGCATGTAGATGCCCCATATTTGAGAAGATAAATTATATCAAACATTGGGTTGAGGGAGTGTTGTGTCATCACACTTTCAAACACCTCGAAGTTCATCGTCACAACTCGTGCCCTCTTCCGAGACAATACAACATGCTTTTAAGTTGCTTTTGGTCATATTTTTTTTGGTGTTTGGAAATGCAATTAAAAACTGTCTCTCTTGTGAATGAATGTTACTTCCAAGATAACCTGTTATGGACTAGCAACCAATCCAGGGGTAGTAGCATTTTATACAGTGTGCCGTCCTGTAGAAATCATACACCGGTAGCATGGCACAGGCTTTAAAGGCCATGTTATATGAGGCAATTTTCCTTGCTACTTGCAATGTAACAATGGCGAAGGAAAAACAAAATAGGGCCATTCCATGTTACGGACATTACATTCACAGAGCAATTTTCAACTTTTAATCTTTTTAAAAAACTTATCCTGCATAGTTTTTATTGAGGTTCTGTATTTATAAACAACCCTCTTATGTTAATCTAATTACCTGTAGAAAAATGTGTTGATTTTATTTGAAATTGCTGAGAATGTTTCTGTTTTCATCTCTGTTACGGACATTACACAAAAATAAACCCAAGATTTCACAGGCTTACTTGACACTTCTATTCCTGTGAATTTACAACAAATACATTAATACTATGACAATGAGAGGAATTGAGGTAGATAACAGCTTTTTAAAATCTAGTTGTTTCTATTATATTGTTAGAAGGTTTTGAGCTGGGTGTTAAAATCTGTGTTACGGACATTACATAATTTTTGTTACGGACATTACACTGTGAAACACTTTTCACATGCAAAGGTTTGAGTTAACATTTTGGTTTATTTTTGGACTTGTAGTGATTGACAATGTTCAATTGTTCAAAAAAGTTCAAATTCTGAATAATTTTGTAACTTTTCTGTACAGTACATGGTTGTGAACTTTAGAATCCTTTAGGTCTGTGGATAACCCAATTTTGAGCATGCTCAGTAGAATTCAGTGTTACTGAGCATGCTCTGACTAGAGCCTCTGCTGTCTCTTGTTTGTCCCTTCTTGATACTGTGCACATTTGCAGTTTTGTCGTATAATTATGCAACTCCAGGGCATTTCCTAATGTTGCCCGTCCCGGGGGTGGGGCATTTGCGTACCTCGGGTTGACCCCCGGGCATTTGACACGTGGTTTCAAAACCGTGGAGTGAGTCGCGTATTCGTGATGGAGGCGTTTATAGGCCAAGACATGGACTACGTTGCAGATTAGCTAGTCCATGAAGGACTAGAGAAGCTCGTGGATGTTCATGGATGTTTTTAAAGGTATATTTTCTGAATTTTAGATATTTCTTCATTGTCTAGAAGCAACAACTTGTATTATATTCTTTTATCACCTATCGAGAGATTGAAAACAATCAACCCGGGAGTGGGGCATTTGCCCAGTTCCTTCATCCCCACCCCGGGGAATTTACCAAAGAAATGCTAATGCCCGGGGGTTAGCCCGGGGGGGGGGGGATGGGCACTGCTGGAATTGACTGATGCATTATGGCAGGAATTGAAGACCTTCCACAGCAGCCAAACCTCTCTGACTGTGGAGTTTATGCCTGTCAGTTCGCAAAATGCCTATTCTCGAGGGATCGGTGCATGGTAAGCGAAGATCATGGAAGCATTTTGCAATTCAGAAAGTGCATGATCTTAGAACTGCATCAAAAAGAAATTTTCACCATGCCATTGGAGGACACTGAATGTGAAAATTATTATGCTGTGGAGTATGAAACAAAGTTTTATATAGGCAGAGCAATAAGAGTAATTGAAGATAAGGTTGAATTCAAATTTCTTCACCAAGTGGTGAAAAAATTCAAGTGGCCTCTGAGGGATGACAATGACATTGTCTACAAGAGAAGAGTTTTCTTTGGCCCCACAGTGCTGGCAGGCACTGGACCTTTTGAAATTCCCAGCCTGGGTGATATTGATAAGTTGTTTAAATATCTCCGAAAACAAAATGTTTTCAAATAACTGAGTTACTTACAAAACAACTCACAGTGTATGTAGATTGCATTGATGGTGAACTTAAAACAAGTTTTTGAACTTCTTGTCTAGAACACTTTTCATTGACTCTTAAACCAGTTGACACTTGAAAATTTACTTTTCGCTGAACTACATGTACAGTCTCCGGCTATGATGAGACACTCATTTATCAGACGAGTGCAATGGCCCTTGAAAGTTGAGTTATTGATTGTATGAAGTTACACTTTTCTCAATAATTGCAGTTGTATAAAAGTTGTTATTTATTGCGGGCAATTTATTGAAAAAACATTATTCACTGTTGGAATTTAACTTGTGGAAAATTTTTCTTACAAATTCACTGTAATGGCTCATTATGTTGTTGTTGCTGTTATCATGTCCTGTTTAATCCGTTTGTTGCTCTTGGAACAAGCACTTTTAACTTTTGAGTGATGAATTTGAAAAAAATTGTATTGCATATAGCATTTGCTTTGACTAAAACAATATTACTGGTATTAAAAAAAGTGTGTTGTTAACAATTTTGTTATATTGTGCACACATCAACTTTTGTTCATACAACTGTAATGTCCGTAACGTAATGTCCGTAACGAAAAGTAGGTCTAATTTTTTCTGGTGTTTTTCCAGGATTCTAATAATTTATAGCAGCTATGTTTGGGTCTCTAAGAACTAAAAAAGGAACCACATTAACAAAAAGATCTGATTTTTATTTTCAGAGAAAAAGGGAAAACCACCTCCTTTTGTTACGGACATTACGTAATGTCCGTAACAAAGTCAATACTTGCTCTCATTTATGAAGTTCGTTTGATGTGCGAAAAATCTTATCTGCAAATTTTACTTTGTGATGGGTTCATTCCGTTTCGTCTTCCTGGTAGCATTTAAGGAATCAATATGCCTTAGTATAATTATTTGAAATCTAACACCAAGATAGCCATTTTCACACACTTTTCATTGGTCATAAATGAAGAGCCTCTCTTTGATGCTCGCCGCAAGGTCAACTTTCATAATATTATTTTTAGACACTTTAGGGTTTCTACTTTCCAAAAATCCATGATTAGGTTAAATGAAAACTGTTTTAAATTTCACCATTTTTGGTGTTCTAAAATGGAATGGCCCAATAATACAATAAAATTGTCTTGCAATTTACAATTGACATGTCACATGCAGCAACTGTTTGTTCTTATCTAGATTTGTGTAACAACTATCAAGCCAGAAGTACAAATCACAAGGAAGTGTTTGGCGCAAGTGCGGACAAGAGTGGCTGTTGCCGATCTGGCATTTTCTAGCAGTAAGTTTATTAATAAATGCCTCAGTACAAATTACATTTTTATCTGGGCTGTCATTTGTTGTTGTCACTTGGGTTGGCACGGTAACCTATATTGATTAGTGCTTTAATTTGGAGTCTGGATCGAGAGGTCTGGGTTAAAGCCCTGGCTGGGGTCACTGTTTTGTGTTCTTGCAGTGTTCTCCGTAAGCCTTGGCTAGTAGTCCTTGGTGTGCTGGCTACTCTTGAGATAAATAAAACAATCTTAAAGTTGTGTAGGTTTTCTTTGCCTTTTAATTACCTCTCCAAGCTGAAAACAATGTAAATTTGGCTGAAAGAATCGCGTAAATGCCGAGCTCACGATAGCGAACTACTCTCAGGTCATTAATGGGCAGCAGTTTAGACTTCATGTAAGATTACATGATGTGTATATTGCTTCATTGCTCAGTGCCACCTACTACTAATAACAAAACATTCTCCTTCTACTTCAAATTTTCGGGAGAACCCTGGTTCTTGGACAAGACACTTTACTCTCATGGTGCCTCTCTCCACCCAGGCTCCGGTTGTTCAAAGAGCAGATAAGTCCTATCCAGTGGAAAGGTCGCTATCCAGAGGATAAAATATATCCAATTGGGTCACCTCTGTTGTTCGAAGGTTGGATAGCGCTATCCAGCTGCTATCCACTGGATAAATTTATCCATGACAAAGTAGGTAGTATAACTTTTTATCCACCGGACAAAGCTTAGCAAAAAATCATGGCTGCTCGCCATCTACATCTTTTGCAAAGTAATTTGTCAAACTCTTCAAGAAAGGCAAGAATGTTTCGACGGAAACTCGATGCTTTGCAGACGAACACTGATAGTGAGCTACGAGCAAGATGTTGCTTTGGTCGTGAGGACAAAAGGCTTCTTTAGTCCAGGAACAGTCAAAAGAAGCCTTTTCTTTCTCTTGCGTTTGATGCCTAAATTATTTTGTAAAATCAAAGAAAAAAACTCCAAAAATTCAGAAAAATGTTTTCCTGTTGATTCGTAGCTCACATGACAAAAAATAGGCAAATCTGAGCAAGACTGAAAGGCGGCCCAAAATTCAGCACAGGCTGGTTATGCCCCTGGGCCTTCAGTTGGACTTTAAAAAATCATGCTTAACTGATGCTGTAACATGCATATGAGTACAATTAAATACTTTGACAATTAAGGACACTAAAGCAAACAGGACAGCAGAAGAGATCATGTATAAGTGCTGTAGACTTTTTTTCACATAATTTATTATAAGGATCTTAACAAAGTTTCAGTAAATATTTACTTGCTTTCAGCAAACGAGGGGACTGCATGGGAACTTAAATTGAGGGACTGTACACAAAATGGGTGTATTTATTACTTTTTTACCCATTGAAAGGAGAAAAGAAGAAAATAGTCACTATTGATGATATAAATCAGATGCACATATCAGTGCTTCAGAAAGATAGTTTGAAACTTGATTTGGAGATAGAAAACTTGTTGCTGAAGAAAAGAGAAATCTCATTGAAGATCCAGGAGCTGGAAGCAAAAAAGAACTGCAACTTAAATTTGCTTTCTTCTCAATCTAGTCCAATTTAAGGTGTCTCTCTACAGTTTTTTCTAGACCATACCAAACATTTTCATTTGGCTGTTTAGCAAACTTTCCGGACTCGAATCGATGTGAAATTTACACCAGACATTGGAATTGGATTGAAGTTTAATATAATATATTTTTTAGGAAAATCGATATTTCCATGGTAACGATAAACAGAAAAACTAGATATCAGTTAAACTTGAATTCTACGCGAATAAGATTTGACGTAAAAAAACTAACACCAGTATCTGAAACTATGGTGTACTGCACATCAAATATGCAAGAATAAAAAAATTCTGTATGTTTGATTTCGAATAAATCGAAAATATATTTCAAACCATGCTTTTTGCATTATAATGATAAACGGACCGAGACGCAGACACTGCTTTGATGAAATTACTTCGAAATAACACCAAATGTGTATTTAACTTATCTTTCGTCGAGGTGAAAGTTTTGTTGATTTTCGTTATCGCGATCCCGAGAATTGGATTTTTTCATACGGTCACTACCAATGTAATTTTTGTTAAATTTCTACTTTTAGCGCTTTTTCGAAAATCTCTAAAACGGCTCCAACGATTTTTTTAAAACTTTCGCAACACATGCTTGATAATGCAAAGAATTTAATTCCAAAGTTTTATTAACGTTGATTTACTGGAACACGTCCAAAGTTACCGTTAAAGAAGGCGTTCGAACCGACGAAAAAGTTGCGTTACAAATTCAGCCTTCGCAATTTATGCTAAAATATTCAAACATGTCAAATCAATGTTTTTTACATTCCATCTTGATAAATACAGTTCGTTGCTATTGTTTTCAATATTGTGTTTTTTCACTCACTCTTTTGCTCACTCGATGGAATGTAAAAAAAACATTGATTTGAATATTTTAGCATAAATTGCGAACGCTGAATTTGTAGCGCAACATTTTCGTCGGTTCGAACGCCTTCTTTAAGGATAAATTTGGACGTGTTCCAGTAAATCAACGTTAATAAAACTTTGGAATTAAATTCTTTGCATTATCAAGCATGTGTTGCGAAAGTTTTAAAAAAATCGTTGGAGCCATTTTAGAGATTTTCGAAAAAGCGCTAAAAGTAGAAAATTTAACAAAAATTACATTGGTAGTGACGGTATGAAAAATTCCAATTCTCGGGATCGCGATAACGAAAATCAACAAAACTTTCACCTCGACGAAAGATAAGTTAAATACACATTTTGGTATTATTTCGAAGTAATTTCATCAAAGCAGTGTCTGCGTCTCGGTCCGTTTATCATTATAATGCAAAAAGCATGGTTTGAAATATATTTTCGATTTATTCGAAATCAAACATACAGAATTTTTTTATTCTTGCATATTTGATGTGCAGTACACCATAGTTTCAGATACTGGTGTTAGTTTTTTCACGTCAGATCTTGTTCACGTAGAATTCAAGTTTAACTGATATCTTGGTTTTCTGTTTGTCATTGCCATGGAAATATCGATTTTCCTAAAAAATATATCATATCAAACTTCAATCCAGTTCCAATATCTGGTGTAAATTTCACATCGATTCGAGTCCGGGAAGTTTGCTAAACGGCCAAATGAAAATGTTTGGTATGGTCCAGAAAAAACTGTAGAGAGACACCTTAATCAAAACCATTGGAATTTCCTGGAGAGTGCTTGGTGTATAAACTGCTGTATATGTACTAACTGCTTTCATAGAGAGTTAATTGTAAATGTTAAATAACTTAACATTTACGACTCTCTATGCATACAGTTTCTACAATATTTGTTAATAACTCCTTTTAAAACTGATTTATCAAATATAACATTTACAATTACAAAAAAAGATATATATTGGAATTCCTGGCTTTTGAGTAGGGCTTAGTATTACTAACATTGCGGTTATAATACATCATGTGAAAAAAGGGATTCAGCTGTCCAATTTATTTATTTTGTAGTGCTTGTCCAGTAACATCTATATACGACTGAGTTATTCGATTTTGATTCCATTTTATTGGTAATAGTTAGTAAGCAAAGGGTGACAAAAGCATGAAATTCTTTACCAGTGCAGTTAAGGCTTCTCAAATTATTGTTTAAAAAGAACATATTAGGAACACAAATTCAACCCTCCAAGTTTATTTTTTTCCTTAGTGGCCATTTGGCCACCGACCGCTCAAGTTTGGTCGCCAGTGAAAAATTTGTGTCGCTAAATTAAGCTCACGCTTTCAATCCTTCTTCTCAATTTTAGTCACCAGGCCTGCGACTCAAGTTCCAATTTAGTCGCCAGCTCTAAAATTTTAGTCGACATGGTGACTAAAATGGTCTTAACTTGGAGGGTTGAAATTGTGCAACTGTAGTAGTCTTCCTCATATGCTGAGGAGAGCTTTTTCTTGCTTCAGTAATTTATTATTATGCACATTGTTCATGTGACTTTCTAAATTTTTCTCATCTTTTACTGCAGAGGGGAAAGTTATTGTGGTGGCAAATGATGGAGGACTATGCAGTGCTGTGCAGTTCTTCCGGGTTTCTTTATCTAGTGGACCAGGTACAAATGATTTTACAGCAACTAAAATAATATCAAAATTTATAACAAGGTTGGCAACATTATTATTTTAAGAAAAAGAAAAACTAAATAAAAGATTTGTCAGTCAAAGAACATCAATCTTTAGTGGATGTCCATGGCTTGTGGTGGAGTGAAGATTCTAAAGGAAAAATATAAGGTCCAAAATTATGCAACAGATATCCTACGATATAAGTAGGTTGGCAAGATTTGTTCAACTTTTCACAAAGTGGTTGCTCAACCACAGCTTCAGTATCTAGCTTTAAAATGTGTCTTGTTGGCAATTTGTTGAATAAATTTTCATTTTCTTTTTCTTTTTTCTGCAGATGACTGTCAAATCCAATCTGATCCCCTTCCCTGTCTGTTTCCTCATTCCCACAGTGAGTTTGAAGATTGTAAGTTGTCATCTACTGTGGTGTTTATGCTCTTGGTTATTTAAAATTTGTCACTGTCTCATACTGTAAAACCCAATCCAGATTAATAACAGTGTCCATGCACAGCAAATGTTACTGTTACTTCATTGCGAGGAGGCAACGTGGCCTAGTGGTTAGGGCGCTGGACTTGTAATCCGGAGGTCCCCGGTTGAAATCCTCCTCCCTGCCACTAGATGGATTTGTCTTCGGTGATCCCGAATTCAACTCCTCCACGCTTTGTAAATAGCCAAGTGGTTAGCCTCCTACCAGTTGGGATTTTTAACTAGTTTCTGTTTGATTTATGATATTTGTTTCCTCATATTTACAGTGTCCCCAATTAGCACAGCAGTGCTAAATACATCGACACTTAAATAAAGTGATTTATTTTATTTATTTATTTTATTTCAAGATTGAGTGGTTCTAGAAAATAGCCATACCCGCCCCACAGGGCTGTGGTTCATTGGAAATCTTGAGGGGGTGGGGGTCTTAAAAGCCAATTTTCCAGTTACTGGAATTTTCAAATGGATGGGGGAATTATTCAAAATAAGAAACTTTGCTAGGAGAGGTATGGATATTTTCTGGAACAGTGCATTAGAATTACAAATGTTTTACCTTATTATAGGAAATTATTATATGGCTACAATAGTACGCGCGCTCTGATTGGCTGATGAGCGGGCAAGATTTTCTTGTAATGACCGGGCATTATGAAAATTTTTCTTGCCATAGCTTTTTATAAAAAACACTTGTAAACACAGGTCAGTTTGTTTTGTGAAAATTAACTGTGGTTAAATTTGCCCTAGATCTTGGCGTAAATAAGACAAAAATTTCCTCATTGTCGAAGAAACCGTTTCTTCTGGTTTGGATCGCATGACCTCGAATGACCTCGGATATTGAAAAACGTGTCCCTTCTTTCAGCACTAAAAAGGCCATATAATAAATAACTTATTAACCTCGTCCGTTCGTTCATTACAGGGAAATCTCAGACCTCGGCCTTGATGTATTGACCTTGCTATCGCTCGATCAATACATCAAGGCCTCGGTCTGAGATTTCCCTGTAATGACCTCACTCTCGGTTAATAAGTAGTATTTAATGCTTCATGAAATTAACGCAAATTTGGAAAATTCGCGTTAATTTAACATGTGTAAGTTGTGTTAATTTTTGTGAGCGTTAATTTCCACGCCCTTAATTTAGTGGAGCATTAATTTCCTCGTCATTAATAATTATTTAGCGGAGTGTTAGTTTGGATTTTTTTAGTTTTTTTAGTATTGTTTTATCAGGGTGCAGATCCATCGGCATCATTGGCGCTGCTGAAAAGAACGCTCGACTAGCGAGATTAATTTGGGTTTTAGATTTTGATAACTTGTTAACAGTGTGTTAAAATAAATTTGTTCCTGTTGTCTCTACAAGTTTCATTTCAAGTTGTGTCATCGCGTTAATTTCTTTCATTTTGAAATTTTAGCACCTCTCTCGCGTTTAGTTCATTTATTGGAAAGTAATTTTTCCTTCACTTTGCTTTAATTTAAGTCGTGTTCCAATACCTTAATTAACACGAGCGTTAATTCCCTATAATAAGATATGTGGCAAAAAAGGAAATGATGTAAGATGAGAGAGCTTTTGAGACCAGTGCAGATGTCCAGTGAGATTCACATTTCACTGTGTTTTCTTCCTGGCCCATTCAACTTTTAAATGACAATGTTTAGTCTTTAAGCAAAAATTTTGATAGTTCATTGTTTGGTGTACAGATGCAGAACATTATGTTAGTAACATCCAGTTCTTGTCCAAACACTCTGGAGAAGCACTCCTAGTCTGTACAACTGGTAAGTGCTTTGTTCTTTTAATTTAATATGTCAGTAAAGGCTAAATGTTATTTTGAATTCATCACCAATGGATGAGTGAGGGGAAGGTGATTGGGAACTCTGCGGGAGCCACAAGGGAGTGCGGAATGTTACCATGACAACCTTGTGATAGGCAACCACCAGGCACCATCACACTGAATTACTTTATAGTGGAAAAATTGAATACTTGCCAATACTCACCAAGAGGAAAGGGAGGGATGGCAGAAAAAAGGCTTTTTTCCAAACCTGTAATCAGAGAGCAATTCGAGAGAAATGGATTGACCTCAGTGGGGAGTTAGTTTACTGAGCACTCACACCACCCACATTAGTAACTAACATTGGCTAACATTATGTACAGATACGGTGATAGGGAAATCCCTGAACAGCATTGTCTCGAGTTTAACCTGGCCTAAATTAAATTTAGCCTCAAGCTTCCTTGGGTGGTTTAAGTGGCACTAAATTTAATTTGTATAATCTGCAGGTCCATTTGGGAGTTGCATAAAACGATGGGAAATGAAGAAAGAGGTAATCCAGCTGCATGAAAGATTTAAACAGGAAATTGCTCACCCACGTCTTCAGAATTACAGTGTCTATGTAAGTTAACAAAATAAAAAAGCCAATGCATGTACTGTGACAAAATGTGAAGGACATTAATGTTATTATAACATAGCTAGCAGAGCCGCACAGTCAAATTCAGGATATGTAAGCATGCACCATAATCCAATAGTGCATGCTGATAGTGTGCGCAAATCGCTTCGCCAGTCTTTTTTTTATTGTGCGAGTTTTGGCGCAGGTTTTGATGTACATTATAAAACAATAATTGGTGCATACTTTTAGCTGTGCATTATCACCTTATGGTGCACGTATGAAGTTTCAAGAACACTCAAGAAGCAGAGTTGCCCTCGGCTATCGCCTCTTATGCTTCTTTCATGCTATTCAAACTTCTCTCTAGTGCACGCTAAAACATGAGCCTCTTGTTAAACTTTAGAGGAATTATCAGAGTTTATGAGGGGAGTAATTGTAGTCCCGAGTTGACGGTTGGTACTTACTTTGATTTGTTCTTCAGTCTGAGTGACACTAAGTTACAGTACAAAATAATCCCAAAATTAACTTTGAGGTAACATGGGATCAAAGAAGTAAACATCTACCCACAAGTACAGTAAATAGTTACTGTGTATCTAAAGGTACACTCGCTTATGATGAGGATCAAAGTCAAGGCTTTAGAGGATCTTAGAGCAATTTTCGAATGAGCGTCGTAAAATCAAAACCAAAGTAATCACACTGGCCAATCACAAAGAACACAATCCAGTGAACCAATCAAAATTCAAGGCAGATAGGTGTACATATTCTGATTGGTCGAGAAAGTGGCGCGAGATTTTTATACCAATCACTGAGCATAGTAATGCAAAACCAAAAGCAAATGCAAATTACTTTCGACACTCGAGTGAAAATCGGTGTAACATCTGTTCATTTATTTGCTGTTGGAATTCTACAGGAGTGGAGAAACATTAACACATATCACGATCCAGCCAAGATTTTAAGCCTTTGCCTTCCTCGCTTACCCACACCCAAAGTGGACTTTTCACCTCTCAGTAATCTGTTGACATACCCGGCATCAATCCTACTGGTTCAGTATGATGACGGCAGACTTCAACTATTAAACAGGTACACAACAACAGGTTAAACAGGTCATGCAAATGTGAACCTGTTTATTGAAAATCAATCATTCATTTAGTTTGTATACCTTTAATTGATGTCGTTTTTGCTTTCACTTATTCAAGGCTGTAGCCAGGTAGCTGAAAGCTTGCATTATGTGTTTTTTAGCCATAAAATCTTTTAAATGATAGTTTTGTGCAGCTCTTCCATTCTGTAATTGTCTCCCTTTATATAATAATTACGATTCATTTTGTTTTGTGAAAAAGAATCAAGATTTTCTGACGCAACTTTATAGAATATGCGAAGTTTTGGTGCAAAGAATGTCAAAATTATTGTTGTTGTTTTTTTGTCTTGCAGTGTAGGGCTGATCCCAAGTGGCACTTTTCGTACAAAAATGCAAAGCTCGGTTGAAAGTGAAATGGGTTAGTAAAAATACTAATACAATACTGTAAGACTTAATGACGTGATATATATTTTTATGCCTTTCTGCTTACTTGAAGGAGCCCATCAATATTGATAAATGTATATGTATATCACAGGTTTTACAGCTAAGAAAGCACGTACTTCAGCAGCATGTTACAGCACTGGCCGTCTTGGTGCGATCTGTTACTCTCCCTGCTGTTGCTGTGCAGTGGGTGTAACCATGGCTGGCGATCTTCGCCTTTTTAAACTGCATCATTTGGGAGGTGAGCCCTAGCCAAATAATTTATCGAAAATCACTGAATAATCTGTTAAAAAAATGTACTGTACCTGAGAATAAGGAGATCTGCTTTTAACCGAGGGAAGAAGTGCCATTTTGCTTTCGAGTCTTATGCTCTAACAAAAAATAACGATCAGTAGTTGCCCATCAGGCCGGAGCTTATCCCGGTTTCTGTAGCATTTAGTGACTAGGAGTATTTCTACACCACCCTGCATGGGATGCTATCTCCCCATTGCAGGGTTACCCCTTAGATTCGCTGATACCCATTTATACACCTGGGTGGAGAGAGGCACTATGAGAGTAAAGTGTCTTCCCAAGAAACACAACACTCAAACTTTTTCCATTTTTTTTTTTGATTTTTTTTTTCTACAGACACTATGGGTGGAATTCGTCTTAAACGCAGCCTGACCGATCTTTTGCAGTACTGTCTTCTTACTGGATGGGAATGGTGGGACGTGCTTATGGCAGCGCACCTTGGAACGCCCGCAGGTCTGTACTATGAATTTTGCCCTTTCCTCTGGCTGTTTTTGCTATTTTTTTGTCGTTTTATAACTGACAATGGCAGTAGGCTGTCGAACCATGTCTTGCTCAAAATTTGATATTATTGTGTTCCTTAATTCTAAAATTATTACCTTCCTTTTTTATTCCATTTGGCAATTTATAACAGTCTGCTGCTGAGTAAACTTAAACTACCGTATTTCTCAAGAATAGCAAACCTTATTCCTCCCTTTAAATTTTAATAATTGTCAAGCAGTCAGGTGGTTGTGTTTGAATAAAACTGTCTTAGTGTAATTTTGAATTTTTTTCTCACTCTCAGTATCCTTCTCTTCGTTCGTCCGTACGTCCGTCCGTTCGTTCCTTCAACGTTTATTCCCATTTTCGTTCGTTCGTTCTTTCGGTCGGCCGGTTGGTCAATCCCTCTCTCTTTCATTTATCATGCTCACCGGCGTAGTCATTCATTCATTTAGTTCATAGTCAATTCTTTGAAATAAATTGAGGTAACTAAATTCTTTTTTACCACGGTACGTAGCCAATTACAACCTCTATTCTACAATCTCTGGCTTTCCTTTCTAGATACACTAGACGCCATTTCAAGGCAACTCACAGAAGAGTTCAGTTATCAGGACATTCCTCAGCAGCAGATTCGTCTCTCCAGATTCAGAGCGATCAAGGCCAGTCTGTTCAGGTGTATGAAGGATGGAGCAGGCCAGGCAGTCGATTGTTATGTTCGTCAACTTCTTGTTGCCATAGCAGCATTCTTAAGGTCTCTACTGAAATCATCACATACTGCTGCTGAGCAACTTAACAGTAAGTAGTCGCGGTTTGCATACCAGCACGGTCTGCTTCACATCCTTAAGTGGCCAAGCTCAAAATTGAAAAAGAATTTAATTGAGATATACAATACTTTCACATGGTAGCACATTTCTTTAGCATTCGGAATGGCCACACACTATGGCTTCATCTTGAACTAATGGTTAAATCAAATTATACAACATGAAAGTACTGTTCAATAGCTGTCATTTGAATGGTCACACACTAGGGTTTCATTCACAGACTTAAAATTTGAAGCCACCTATTACAGCATAATAAACAGCACCACATGACTGTACTGCTCAATAGCTTTCATTTAAATGGCCACACACTTGGGTTTCATCCACAGACGTAAAAGTTAAAACCACCTTGTGCATCATCTTAAACAGTACCACATGAAAGTACTGCTCAATAGTTTTCATTCGAATGGCCACACACTAGGGTTTCATCCACAGCCATAAAAGTTAAAACCACCTTGTGTATCATCATAAATAGTACCACATGAAAGTACTGCTCAATAGTTTTCATTTGGATGTCCACACACTAGGGTTTCACAACCTTGTACAGCATAAGAGTACGCTCAACAGCTTTTATCATTCCCGAGAATGGTCACACTGCACAATTATTTTACCACCTTGGTTCTAACTTGTTTTTTCTTTCACTTCAGTGTAACGTTCATCAATTTTAAACACCTTGTCTTGGTTTGCTTTCTTTATAGAGATTTCAACGAACTCGGACGTCGAAGTGGACAAAGTGTTACAAGTCCTAGATGCAAAGGAGCTGACTCTAGAAAGCAGTAAGATGCATACACCTGTAATAAGCATGAAGGAATAATTGAGATTAGGAGAGCTGAAACTAGTGTAAAAGAGCTTGGCTTCTGTGTTGGCGTTTTGCAATTGTCGCAATAGTTCTATTAATTATATCAAACACGAGAGACAGTGTTTCATCAGGATATCCAAACATCGAGAAGAGAGTTGAAAATATGACGCGCAGCGGAGTATTTTTGACGAAATTCGAGGATAGCCGATGAAACACTGTTTTGAGTGTTTGATATATCTTCTCAATCGAAACAAAAACTAAGGAGTAAACGGAGAAAGAAAATCGTGAAAATCTATGGTTATAAAAACCGGGTATCCAAACCTCCTTCACGGTTATGATTTTGTTTGTTTTAACTTGAAGAATTATTAATGAGTTTGAGAACTTATTGGGGAACTAAGAAGTTGTAAAAGTGTATTCTGTGATACCGCCAGCCAATATATAGTTTATGTTTTCTCTTAAAATAACGTATTCTCCAGAGGCTTACAAGAATCTTGATTCTCCTCCAAGAAAGGGTTTTCATTAAGCTATGTCGAGGCGAAATTTTAAATGTATTTTGTTTCTTTTAGCAACGTCGCTGTCAATGTTTCCTCTCATCCAGTGGCTGACTGACCTCGCCATGTTTGTGGTGGCGGTTTTTACTTCACATCACAATAAAGAATCGGCACCAGGGGTGAGAAGACAAGTGCATACCACTCGTGATATTACACCCGTATAAAACGCAATCGAATGTCAAACGTAATATCTGAAATCGCTTTAGTTTGCCATACTTAAGTCTACAGTCATTGATTGGTTTAAAAAACTCATGCCACCTGGCCTCCTGCGGAGACATCTTAGGGTTCGTCACGCGTTCCTGGGGGAGGAACGCGTGACGAGCCCTAAGATGTCTGCGCAGGACGTTACATGCCACCCAACCAACACCAAAGCCGTTGCTATTGTTCACGAATCTGCAGAAAAGCGCCCACAAATTATACTTAGAACAATTTTATTTCTGCCAGCCTGATAGAGATCAGTCAGTAAAAACGATTAGCTTGGTGAAAAAACTGTTGTGCTTCATCGGCGGGCCAGTTAGACACTTGTAAACTTGATGAACTTGTTGGTTGATATATCCAGGAATGAAAGCTAATGAGATACATGTTTCTTATGAAAGGCATCACAAAGTGTCCTCCATAATAAAAGTTCTCCAAAACTCACATAATTATGTATTAAACAATATATAACGTATGACATAAGTGGCAGTTGATAAAGGTGAATTAGTTGCTGTAGTGAATTTGAAAAGAGGAAGATAGAAGTTAAGTTTGTTACTCCGTTTTGACTTCGTAGTATTTAATTCGGCAGATATTAGACCGTTATTTAGAAGTGTTACAATTTTCCTATCTCAAGTCCAATTGAATTTATACCATATGCACCTCACATGGCTCGTTTAACTCCTTTATTGTTGCAGGTAAGCTTGATTCGTGACACAAGCACTCTTGGTACTTTACGGGAAATGCTTGTGCTGATTCGCCTCTTGGGTCAAACCACTCCTGCGGTACTGCCGTCCATTACTCCATCAGCCGGTAAGTTAGTCAGCCCCAGTGATGAAGGTGGTCGCTGCTTAAGTGTTGTGATCTTGACAAGACACTCTTCAGTGCTTCTCTTCAACTAGATGTACAAATGGATACCAACCGGAATTCGTCGAATTATAATGGAAACTTGGCAATAAAACTGTTTTTCTTTTTTTTTTTCTTTTTTTTTTGGGGGGGGGGGGGGGGGGGTGTGAGTTGGAGTAACAGGTGAGTAGGGGCAGGAAGAAGCATTATTCTAGTCGCTTCATGATACAGAAATCTGAATTAAGCGGCGAAGGGCGTGGCCAATAGATTCATGAAGAATCTGCCTTACAATCAAGCCCTTCGATGTTACAGAATATTAGAACATAATTCTAGCACTCATTCTACTCAACACTGCACTGCATTGGCGAAGTTACTTGTTGGTTTAAGACCAGTGACCAGTGACCTTACGGCTATCGCGCTAGAGTTCAAATCAAGCAGTCCAGGTTTGGGCCCTGGCCGGGTTCACTGTGTTGTGTTCTTGGGTAAGACACTTTACCCTCACATGGCCTCTCTCCACCCAGGACTCGAAGCATTAGTGGGTACCAGTTAACTGATCCCGTCCAACCTTATTATTACTTAAATTAAAAAAAAAAATGATTTTAAGTTTGCAAAGGGTTGACAAGAAGTCATTTTTGACTGAAACTGTCAAAGTCATAACATTTCTCCTGGTTGGAAAGATATCGACTTAATTTGACGTGAATTTGTTGATTTTTCTTCAGACAAGAACGAGTCACTGGCCTTGTTGTTCAAGATCTTCACAAAGATTTTGCTCCTTAGCAGACAGGCCAGTACAGATGAACCCGACATACTGGCTGGTATGTTGCCAAAATAGCTTTGAACTCTGAACTGCATTGACAATCATCGAAGTCAGCTCAGTTGCCCGAAATATATGTGCCAGGAGCTGAATTTTAAAGCTTAATATTGTGCTTTTCGTGAAGACGCCGGAGCGGGCTTTTCACTCTGCTCGCAATAATGTGGATAGCTCTGAAAATATTCGTCATTCAAGTAATGGACGCTTTTAAATCTCTCCGTTTTTACTGGTGATTTATATAATGATTTTACCTCGTTTGCTTACTTTTACGTTTTTAGCTGAAGCTGCTCCTCTTAGTCCAAATCCAATGTTTCTTCAGAACATGCAGATACCAAATTTGAGTAGAGGTAGGTGTGAATTGAAATTTATCCCTCACTGAGACAGAATTCTTTCATGATCTCTTCTGGGTCTTGGACACGTAGAATTACGATGTCACTGTGATATCGATGACTTTTTTTGGATACCATGTTTAACTTTTTTACTTAATTTTGTTAGTGTGTTGTCGAAACATCTTCGGATCTTTCGGAAGTCTTCGGAAATCTTCGGCAAACTTCGGATATTTTCGGAAATGTTCTGAAACGTTCGTATGACCGTCGGATAACATCCGGAGAATCTGCACTCACTCGTGACTGAGATATCGAGTTGAACACTCGAAGAGAAATTTCGTTTCTCCGCACATATTTAATAAATTAATAATTTTTAATAATTTTTCTTTCCATCCCAGGAGTGTCTGGCAGAGCAATAAGTGGAACAATCAAGCCAGGCTTGTATCAGTTCGGTGCATCACCCGTGTGGCGCACATCTCATCAAATCTTCCATCCCTTTGCATCGGCCATTTTTCCAATACCTGCTAATGGCTCGCATACCATGGATGTGGTGAGGAGGATCTACTTCGACAAGTCACAAGAGACCAAGTTAAAACAATGCACAAGGTAATAGTTAAATTTGATTTGCTTACTTGATAGCAAGCATCTCATTTGCAGTCCCGTCTCAATTTCGCTTGACTGTCAATCAATTAATCAATCAACTTGTTTGTTTTGGTGGTGCGTTTGCTGAGCTCTACGATTGGTTAAAGAAACTTCATGCAAATCGGTCTGACCAATCAGAATGAACGACCGTGAATTGTCTTACGCATGTTTTCCCGCGCTTTGCGACGGCTGCATGATTTTACTTCGAGTTGTGATTAGTTCATTGTTAATTCCTTTGGAACTTTGGTTTCAGTTAATTCTTTGGACATTTGCTCTGTCAGATGCGCGTGTCAAGGCTATCACAAATAACTTTTGTGTAAAAAGTAGATATTCGTTACGATTGTTTGGTATCGCTACCGTACCTTTGGCCACAACAACCATGCATCTTAGCTTGCATCATTTCTTTAGGAAAAAAAAGATCAAAGTGAGGAATTTATCCGATGACATGAAAGCAATTGGTTTTAGTTTGTAAGCCTGGACATTTCGGATGATAAACGAAAGCAAAATGGCTCAGTAAAGTTTCTTTGACGTACAAATCTATGCGTGTATTTCACACCGTTTTTCTGTCTATCTTAAGTTTAATAATGAGGGTATTTGGTTGGCTGTCGGATCCCGGGTGTTTGGTTTCCAGGTGTCAGTACCGTATATTTCTGATTTGAAAATTTGGATTTTGGCTATTCATCAGGTGGATTTTACATTTTTAAATGTAAAACTTTATTAGTGACTATTGCAAGATGTGGATTAGATTTACCTTGCATGGGTAATCTGTAGCTGTTCTTCTTGTCACATTTCTGATCAACGTTTCCTTGTTCTCAGGTGTAACTGTGTATCACTGATGGATGGTATCAGTGACCATGCGGCAGCCAAGGCCTGGGAGCAGAGATGGGTCAGGGAGTGTGTCTGCGGCGGCAGCTGGAGGAAATTACCCTTCAAGGAACAGCAAAATGTTGTTACAGCTGCTTCTACTACTACTGCTGCTGCTGCTGCTGGTTCTACAGCTGCAGTTCCTGTGGCTAGTCAGTAGGAACAGCCTTAAACACAAGTCAAGCTGGTGTACAGCCTAAAACACTTGTTATAAATGCATCCCGTCGTCGTCGTTAATGATGGTCATTAGTGCAGATAGAGATAACGATGTTTTTATCGTTCATACACGAGTTATCCCTCAAGAAACCGAGTTGGTATGACTTCTTCATGACCATGTGAAAGTGAGACGACTTCGCTATTCGTATAGTAGATGACCTCGAACTAGTACATAGATGTCTGTTTATACAACGTAACAAACTTCTCAAGGGAAAAGCCTTGGCTCTCTGTAAATACTCGAGCGTAATTTAAACTGACAGTCTGCTTGACTTTTGGCAGAACATAAAACTGATGTCTTTTTAATTTAAGGGAGTTCTAGCAACAAATCTTGTAAACTCTGAGGTTTTCTTTAGTGGAAATATTTTCCGAAAAAGCCTTTGATAAACGTGTAAGTTGACTAATAATAGTAAACAAACCGCGGTGATAAACTTTGCCATTATTTAGACAAGAGCTTTTGTTTAAACAACTGAAATAACCTGCGAATCTTTTTATTTTGTCGTTGCTCACTGTAGAGTGTATCGTACTGAAACCACCCACTGAATTAAAAGTTTCTGATAGGGTAGGCTGCGTAGCTGGCGGGATTAGCGCAGGAAAAGCCTCGAGTGAAATTCAACTCGACTAAAACAAAACCACTCCGCCGCCACAAAAGCAACGCAGGCTACTAATAGGGGTTTTCGTTATATATAGGTAAGCACAATGGTTTATTAGAGCGAAGCGCGAAGGGAAACCGCGAGACGCACGAGGCTAAATTAAATTAGTAGAATTCTACCAGTACACTAATGCAAATGCTGCAATGTGATTGGCTGAGCTATTGCACACTATCAGCCATTAGTGTGCAGTTGCCGAAGGTCGTCCACAAAATGCGACGTTTTTATCGTTTTTCCGAAGTTTTGGAAGGAAGTTTAAATGTAAATGGATGATAAAATTCTCGAGAAGACTAAAAGAAGGACATTAGCGGTTTCTTGACTTTAAAAGCTTGAAATTATTGAAAAACGGGTGCACGCGCGTAAACAACTGCAAATTTACCAAGGACAATTCAATGCGTGCGATTTTGTTAAAACGTTAAGTTCGATAATGCGTAGGAAAATAATTAGAAACCATTATTTGCGTTTATTTCAGTCAGAATTCTACTAAAACAATTAGATTATTCGCTCTCAATTTCTATGAGGTGATAGTTGATTCGGCCTGCGGCCTCATCAACTATCACCTCATAGAAATCTCGAGCTCATAATCTAATTGTTAAATAGATCTCGCGCGCCAAGCTCCGCTGCCAGGCACGCGTAGTACAAACGCTCTTTTGCCTTGCGCGTTAGTACGCAAATCTCGTCTCTGTTGCTTGTCAATAGACCTTTTACGCTTGGGCGTTTTGTTTAGATGGATAAAAGAACGATTTTCTAGAGAATATCACGTGGTCTGTTATGGGAAAAGAAACCGCCCAAGCGAATAAGGTCTATTCATAAAAATCTCGGCTGCAAAATGCAAAACCATACATTCACAAGTGCAGTTTCCTACACTGCCTACAATTTGTAATTTGTTACTACTTGAGGCACAAAACACACTGCCGTGACATTTGATTTTTTTTTAAACATCTTATGGGTCCTTACAAATGAAACGTCGTTAGCGAACGACAGAGTAGTAAACAACCCCCTGTCTTTACGCGCCTGATATTTCTCCGCTCGCGAAACGGCTAAAATTCGATTCGAAAAGATCCACACTGATGACGTGGCTCCAGAGAGAAACGTTTGACTCTGATTGGTTGATACTTGCGCGCGAAAATTCAAAACCGAGCGAAAGTCGATCAAAGACACTACGCTGGTCTCTGCAGCTAGTGCGTCATCAGTTACGTCTCTATATAGAGCGGGGAAGAGAAGTGAGCGCGCGAAGAGAGAGGTCTGAGAGTCATTAAGATAAAATTGTATATTGAGACCAAAAAACGTAATATAAGAATGTTTTATTTATTTTTGAATGCTTACAACAGATCATTTTGCACTTGCCACTAAATGAGACAAAGACCCCGAGAAAATAGTCCTTTTTGTGAAGACTTGAAGGCAACTTTTAACCATCCGATACTTGAAAGTTAAAGTGTTACAGAAAATAATGTAAGTTAAAAAATTAACCCGTTTTAGTTCATTGTATATTATTTTTTATACCATGCCATAGAAAATACAGCCAATCAGAATACAGGAAAGCCATTGTATATTGGACGGTATTTAATGGCCGTTTTTATACTAGAGACGCGTTTCCCGTCTGGACGAGCTTCGGCAAACATTCTGTAATTCGTCCGGTTATCCGTCTCTAGTATAAAGACGGGCACAAGACGCGTTACCCGTCTAGATGAGCTACTTTTCGAAATCCGTCGTTCAAGACGCGTTTCGAAAAGTAGCGTGTCTAGACGGGTAACGCGTCTTGTGCCCGTCTTTATACTAGAGACGGATAACCGGACGAATTACAGAATGTTTGCCGAAGCTCGTCCAGACGGGTAACGCGTCTCTAGTATAAAAACGGCCAATCCAACCTTCCCATCGTGCGCTGCCGTCTTATTCTCGACGAAATTTAGTCAGCGTATTTTCTATGGCATGGTATAAAATAGTTACACAACACTTTCTCGTGGTATACTATGGAATATCCCACTTGTCACTTGTATTTTCTTCGTATACACACTCGCCTAAAGACTCGTGTGTATACCGAGAAAATACAAGTGACTCGTGGGATATTCCATAGTATACCACTCAAAAGCGTTGCATAACTAGAATATATTTTATTCTGGGAACAACCATTTACTTCAAGTTGCGAAGGTGAACTCGTTTTCTACAATGGAAAAGGTAACTTGCGCATGCTTCCGGGTTAACTAACGATTTCTTTTATATCAACATCACCAGTTGTTGTCATTGTTATTCCGTCTTGTATGTTTCTGTGCCATGGCTGGAGCATTCAACCCTTATCAATCACGTCAAACAGGTATTAGCCTGCAAACGCAGCCGTTATTTTTCCTGCGAACGCAACCGTTATTTTTCGGCAGAGAGAAACGACAGCCGGAAATACGTCTGCGTTCGCATGCTATACAGGTATCTGCTCCGCATGTAAACGTCTTCAAATGGTGATGCAATATTGTGAATTTTTCTTTCATTACCTTCTTCCAGTTGTACTGTTAGATCGAGTGACATAACTCAATAAATCTTCTGTTTAATCACTTTGTACTTTAGGCCGTATATTGTACATGAAATTTACTTTACATTCGGTCTGTAAAATACCATATTGCCCCAACGTGTATATCAGTCTGAACCTGTGTTGATTGAGACATATCTTGACTTCCACAATTCGTCACATTGCACACTTTAAACGAAGTGTCACATCTATAAAACCTATAAAATCTTATACTAGTAGCCTAGAGGGATTTTCTATATTCGCTTTGAAAGCATCCAGCCATCTTGCAGCCAATTCATCGTCCACCATCCGCCGATCACAAGATAATGTTACGGTCATAACGCTCTGAATTGTTTCATCTGCAGAAAGAACAGGTCGAGAGCCACCAACAGCCATGATACAAGCTTGTGGTGGATTGATCACAGCCGAAAACTCCGTGATGCCGAACATTCCTAGATTGGAAATGGTGAAGGAACCACCTTGAAATTCGTGCAGTTGTAGCTTGCCTTCTCTAGCACGGCTTGCAAGGTCCTGTTATGGAAAAAAGTATATCGGATATGTTTAAGAGATAGACTGTCTCTTGAGGTTACACATGTGTTTAAGAGATAGACTGTGCTTAAAGTCCAGAGTTGTCTTTGCTTCTAGGGTAACAAGGCGACACTTTTAATTGTGTCTCTTGAGGGTACACATGTGAACCCAAACATTTAGGGTGCGTTCCTTTGGGATGAACTGGATCAGGATCTATGATCCAAGATCATTCGTATCATGGCGCATCAAAGAAAACGGATGAATCCACTCTGGACAAGGATTCATCAGCTCCTTTAATGCATCATGATCCGAGTGATCTTGGATCATTTATCATCCAAAGGAATGCACCTTTAGATGTCAAATGGATTGCAAACACTAACCGAGTACTCACAGCTAAAATATTGCTGTTTTGAATTTACGGCTCAGACACACTGCAATAATACTCGAAGCATTTTCAGACTACGTGTCCGTGAAAGGCACCACGTCATTTTGTTACATAAAAGATTTCAGTATTGCTTAAAATTTTCGTTGGCTTACATTTCAGAGCTGTGCGTCTCTAGTAATTTATTGTACTTTGTAAAGGTAGCGGGTTTTCTATTCGGCAATTCGCTATGAAGGAAACTTACTTTAAGAGTCGACGAGATCTCCGAAAGTTTTAAGTTGTCAGCAGTTTTGACAATGGGGGTTATAAGCCCTGTGTCAGTTGCCACAGCAACAGAGATGTCTACTTCATTAAGAAGCTGAGCCTCCTCGCCTCTCCAAATAGCATTCATTTCTGGAACCTGCCTCAAGGTCAAGGCCGCGGCTTTTATAATGAAATCATTCACTGAAACTTTCACCTCAAGACCTTTTCTCAACTCAAGAAGACTGTCCATTACACAGCTTGTGGAGGCATATGTATGAGGAACAGTAGCTTTAGACTCTGTTAGCCTCTTAGCAATGGTCCGCCGCATGCTGGTGTGGGGGACATCAGTGTATCCAGGGCCCACTACTGCATCAGATAGTGGTGCTGATGGAACAGGCTTGGGCTTTGAAACTGCAAAACAAGGTGAACAGTATCAGAATCGTTTTGTCCAACTACAAGGTCTGTTTTTTGTTGGCAAATGGTTCATGAGACCACAAGTTAGCTCTGGTTTCTATAGAATAAAGCAAGTTGGGAGTATCTGCTGTCGGCTAAATTGGTTTCCAGGTTAAATCTGTTTCCAACCTACATTAATCCGCTTCAACCTGAAGATGACACTTCGTCAATGACATAAAATGACTTGAATTCATTAAAAGGAAGTCCAACAAATTGTTATCTTCAGCTTGAAGATAACAAGTAGGGGGTGAGGTAGACAAGTAGGGGACTCAGGTCAAATCCTAAAGCACTCCACTAGAATTCATGATCATGTTGAACTAAATGATCCCAATCGTGCAAGTCATGATAGCACTTACCTGTTGTCTCAGGTGGAGGCTTAGTTTGCTGTGAAGGAGCAGTTTTCGTTGGCACCTTTTCTTCAGGGGAAGCTTCTTCACCTGGTTTGGTAAAGGGCTTTCCTCCCTGTGCCACATACCTCAGTACATCACCCTTCAACAGTCTGCCTTTTGGGCCTGTTCCTTGAATGAGCCTGGGATTCAGCTGATAAGTCTCAAGAAGTACTCTAACAGCTGGAGACATCAGCACATCACCATCACCATGTGCAGAGGTACTTTCAAGTGTTGTGGCAGAGTCTTCTGTTTTTCTGTGGATCTCTTTGAGATAAGAAAAACTCTGTGTTGGTTGATATAGTATTAGTTTAAATGTGGTAAGCCAACGGTCTCATCATATGAGTCCAGATATTTCAAACCATTCGTATTTGCGGATAAATTATGTGTTCGAACACAGTCAAACACCTATTAAGCGGCCACCCTGTATAAGCGGCCAGTTACTAAAGTCCCAAAAGTATTGTCAGTATAGTACTGTAAATAAAACCCCTTATAAGCGGCCACCTCTGTTAAGTCACCACGGCCACCTTTCTCAGTCCCGATGAGCGTTCTTCTATTAGGGGTGTCAAATGGTAAATACGAGACCTTGCGAGACGGCGAGACTGATACATTGTATCAGACTTAGCATTGAAAAAGAAATCGAGACTCCGAGAAGGCCCCCCATAAAAATACGAGACGACGAGACCCCTGGAATTTGGCTTAAATTTTATGAGACGCGCATTTTTTGAAGGACCATTCACCACCCCTTCTATTGTTTTTACCCCTGTTTAGCGGCCAGCAAGAATGTAACAATAGTTGGATTTAATATCAACAATCTCGGACAGTGACAGCTGATAAAATCATTCAAACACACCTGTTTATTGTCGTTTTCATTCCTTTTCACGTTATTTTGTACTGAAATAACGTAACCTTTTTAAATGGTCTTATGTTTATTTCTGACAAACCCCTATTAAGCGGCCAACCTCTCAGTTGCCATTTCCCCGAGGGTGGCCACTTTATAGATTCTAATGTAATACATTTCCCATCACAGGGAGGCAAACAAACACATACAGTAAAATGAGCTTAGCTGTAAAGCACCTCATGAACAGACAACAAACAAGAAGCTAAGTAAAACAGGCGTCGATAGTTAGGCTCACAACCCCCAAAAAACTGAGAAAACAAAATGATCCCTTGCCATTTGCAGGAATCAGTGGTTTTGTATCCTGTAGGAGGTACAACGCTTGTTTGGCCTTACTGAATTCTTCTCAAGAGTAACCTTTACAATCCCTATTAGTGCATTAAATAAATATATTTTTAATCACCAATATAAAGTATAGAAAGATGAATTTCATTGAATTTGATTGAGCTTCTTTAAACTACGTGACTTTACTGTCAGCTGCCGTGCCACTGTCTTACCTGCATCTAATGGCACCTCAACCTGTGTGTAATCCTCACCCTCCTCTACCATCAGCGCAATCAACTGACTAATCTTGACATTTTTGGTCCCATCTGGAACAATAATCTTTGCTAAGATTCCTTCTTCGTCACTATCCATAGAAATGGTGGCTTTGTCAGTTTCAATCTCACAAAGTACATCCCCTGGGGAAACATGGTCACCCTCCTTTTTCATCCATTTTACAATCGTTCCTTCTTCCATGGTGGGTGACAGTGCTGGCATGAGGATCTGTGTTGTAGCAACAGCTAGAAAATCATAGACATTTAGTATTAATGACACTCTCTCTCTCTCTCTAAAGCAGTAGATATCCAATCTCAAAAATATCTCATATAAGCATAGCAACATTGATGTAACCTCAACAAATTCACTTTAAAATATCTATGATGGTGCATCTTTGAGGATCTTCAAAAATTGTGTGGTTTCACAGAATATCCATATCCACCCTATGTTAGGTCATTAGAAATTTGGCGGTGGTGGGGTCTCTCAAAAAACAAATGTTTAAGAGAAAGTGTGAAGCTAAACTGGAATTTCCAGAGGGGAGGCAGGTTCCAATCAAAACCTTATATGGGAGAAGTATAGATAATTTTCTGGAAGCCCAATCTTAACTATCCTTCTTCACTTTTACTTTCCTAGTGCCTTTCTTAGCATCTTTTGTGTTTTTCTGCCTGTAACTGTAGTTGTTTTGTTGGTGTCAGGTAATTTTGTGTGATACAAAAAACGTGAATGGCAGGTGTATTCTGCATTCTTGTTCATATCCTCCCCCACCCTGAAGACAAATAAGCCTTGAGGGGTACTCTAATAATAAGCTATATGGATATGTGTAGCTGTGAAACCAGTTTAGTCTGGGATAGGGTCTGAAATCTGAGAGTTTTGGTCTCAAATAGGGTATGATTTACCAAGAAACTGACCACTGTATGAAAAATTAATCTGAATAGGAATTGAAACTCGGAAGCAAGAACTTCACATCTCGACTTCACTTAAGAGGAACAAACAATCCAGGGATAGGGTAGGGGTTTTTGGTGTGTAGTCTTGAATAGGGTTACAAAAATGCAGCTGAACTTGGTCTGAAATTGAGTAAGGGTTTCAGAATCCCAACAGGACACCCTCTGACCCCCACCTAAACATTTACAGGGTACTCCCCCTGGACATAAGCCACATTCCAAAGATTATGACCAAACACAGGATGCTACACACTTTTAAAAACTATGCTAAAGATCTTCAGGGTAACCCAACCAGGATAATATATATACGGATGACTGAAAAACATGATAGTTGTTGCAAGATTTTCATATCGCTGCGATTACTAGTAGAAAAAAAATAGTAGAACACAGATGATTACTAGTATAATAATTGCTTGCATACATCTCCAGTGCATGGAATCAGTTAAGCAGCTAGTAAGAAAATAAAAATAAATTTTGGAGCGTTAGATTTCCCAAACGTTTTCAAGTATTCCTTCATACAAAAACTGGTGTGGGCACATGTAAATCTTTGCAACCTTATTCAACAAATTTAGGAGCAATTGTTGTTGTTGGATGCCTCGGGACACTATCTTAGAACTTTCCTAAAGGCAAAAGAAAACGCATGACTTTTGAAATATGTCAGTGCTATAAGAGCTGTTTGAGGCTGCGATTGCTGCATCAAGTAATTGCAACAATGGCACTTGTTTGTGTCTCTTAACTCTTCTGACGGAGCTGTTGATAGTGGGATGAATATGTGCACCTCGATACTAACTGAATGATTGAAAAAAAAATCTATTTATTCTATGTACGTCATTGGAAGTGAGAAACAAAATTGAAAAATTGGGCCATCTGGTCTCAGTCCTGCTCTGTCAGGGCTGGTGTTACCAGTCCTATGAAAAATCCCTGCAACATTCAACAAATCTTTACTGTACCCATCCCCCCGGAAAAAAGGAGTGTTAAAAAAGCGCAATTCCACTGCCAAGTCCTTATTACTCCCCTGCTATGTCCCGGGGGTCAGGACCATGGTTTCAATTGACTGGTGCATTATGTTTGTCTACACCAAAGTTGATCATGATGTGGTACAGATGGTACATACAGAGAACTGTATCACAACGTGGGTTTAAAATGGACTTGAGATGTCAGCACGATAATTAAACTGAAGATGGCGAAAATGTCCAAAGTTCCTGGGGCAGAGTGGCCTTTGATATTTTGATCTATTTTCCTATTTAATCCAAGGAGCTTCGATCTTTCACGATTTTGTTAAATTAGGAAAAGGTAAGTGCTTCTGGCTTCTTCAGCATTTATTTCACCAACTGTACATTACCAACTTTTTTCTAAAAATTCGTTCAACAATCAAATCGACGATAAAATCAAGGGTCACTCAACGAAGGCTGGGCCTAGTTTTCCACACTGTTTTCTAGTATCACTGGAATTTTCTTACCTTGGCGAAAGATCGATGTCATAAATGTCCTTCTACAATCTTTAGTACCTATTCCCTTTGCTACTGCAGACTTGGCAGTTGTTATGTTGGTGGATCTCAAGAGGCATCTCGCTGAATGTAACCCTCGGTACCCCACCAACCTTCCCTGGGCCGCCGCCATGTTCTTTCCACCGGAGCACGAATGGACTGATGGGAAAACAATGAACTCAAGAGGGCAAGGGAGGGGAGGGTTGGGCAGATAAACATTTCAACTGGGATTTTGTGCGAGACAAGCCCAGTAAAACTTAACCATAATTTAATAAATCGAAGAAAGGTTGCCAAATTAACAAATCCTTGACTTTTTCACGTGATTTCAAGAACAGTACTGATTGAAAGTTAATTTTAGTCCGAGAGTATGATGAATGATCATAAGGTTTTCATAAGTTGTTAAACTTGTTCCAGTTAGAGTACAACGTTTAGTTGCCGTAAAAATGTATGCCATGTATCGATAAAAAATGTGTCCATATTGGCAGAGACAGAGGGCATTTTTTCTCAATTTTAGTAACTGCCCCGGGTAAAATTTATACTTGATCCTGATTAGACAAGCAGAAAAAAATACTCTCTTCTAATTGGCTGAGCGCGCTGCGGTGCACTTGGTTGGCTTCTTTTTTACGAAGAAAAGCAAGGCTGATTGAACAGTTGGGAACTATATATATTTCCAATATTTCGGAAGGCACGGCCTTCCTTCTTCAGGGTGTTACAAAGAATGACTCTAAAAGTTAGACGTTACAAATTTAAAATATAGGAAATACGATATAACAAGCAAATAATGATAAAAGACTAAACTAAGTGACGCGGCTAAGAGATAAGTAACGGTAGAAAGAAACGTTAAAATTTGAAAATTAAAAATATGGAGAAACGTTACAGTATGAAATGCTGTGAAAAAGCTATAAATGGCACAAAAGGTAGAAGGCTGATACTAAAATAACGTACTAAGTTTCATCTTTGTTATTTAAACCTTGAGGTTCAAGAGTTTGACCTCTTTCAATGAGGTATGCTTCTCTTGCCTTACGTACACTGTCACGATTAGATTGAACGAGTTCAAGAGGAATTAGTTGCATGTCAGTAGCGTTATGATTGTTACACAAAAAATGTTCTGATACTGTGGTGGGCTTAGAGCTGTTAGTTTGTTTGTCAACAGGTCTGCGATGTTCGTTGAAGCTTAGTACGTTATTTTAGTATCAGCCTTCTACCTTTTGTGCCATTTATAGCTTTTTCACAGCATTTCATACTGCAACGTTTCTCCATATTTTTAAATTTCAAATTTTAACGTTTCTTTCTACCGTTACTTATCTCTTTAAACTGGCTAGCCGAGCTATATATCCAAACGCAAGATATGTGTAGTTTTTATTAGATTCGACACGGCAGAAATGCGACGTTTGAATCGGTGTCGCATTTCTGTCGGATAATACGACAAGACTAGTCGAACGTGCGGCAGAAATTCGACAGCCGATTCAGACGTTGAACTTCTGCCGCATTTAATTCGGTTTAATTGAATTCGACACGGCAGAAATGCGACGTATGAACCGGGCCTTAGCCGCGTCACTTAGTTTAGTCTTTTATCATTATTTGCTTATTATATCGTATTTCCTATATTTTAAATTTGTAACGTCTAACTTTTAGAGTCATTCTTTGTAACACCCTGAAGAAGGAAGGCCGTGCCTTCCGAAATATTGGAAATATATATAGTTCCCAACTGTTCAATCAGCCTTGCTTTTCTTCGTTTACTATTTTGTTATAGCTGATTAGATCTTCTACATTTAGAGGATCCGGTACTTCTATTTCGTCACCGCGGTGGTCCTTGCAAATTTAAATTCGTTCTTTTTTACGGCGGGATTTTGAACAGATTTTCTAACACAGCGCTCGCTTGTATGTCGCTAGGAATTTGACTTCAGCTTCCCGTTATTTGGTGAAAAAGGAATGGAAATCAGATGATAGCTAAATTCAGCCGAAAACTGAATCCCAGGAAACGAAGATTATTTTCATTGAGAAACTAGAAAACTTGCATCACTCAAACACTTGGCGAGCTTGCGACGAAATTCATTCATGGCGCCTTGGCGGCCAACTAACTTTTTCGTCTCACTTCTGTCAAATGCGGCTCCATCACATGCAACCCGGAGTAAAGATCACAGAGTTTGTTCAGGGAAGGAAATATTTTAACAAAGATGGCACGCGTGCTCGTTCCAGTCTTCTCTCAGACTTACAAGTAACGCCTTATTGATTTTGCAGTTCGCAGCACTTCACAAGGGTTCACCTCGGTCTAAGAACCTGTGATATTTTTCTTTGTTTTGGAGCTATTGTTTTCCCTCTCTATCTTTGTTTTGCCAGCTCTTTGTGGTATTGTTCGTTCTTTGTTTTACGTCACCGGTGAGTTTCACAGGTTCTTACACCGAGGATGAGCCCTTCACAAGAGCCATGACTTCACAGTCTCGGGCACAGAGTTCACTTATGAAAATTTCCAGACACACTGGTTAACTATTTTACACAATTTCACGAGCTTTGATGCTGAATTAAGGCTACAGGTTGGAAAGGGTTATTATGCATCGACAGCTTCTGTCGTCCCTTTCCTGTGGTTCCGTAAAACCAAATCTACTCAATGCACTTCGAGAACATGGCATTAACACAGGTGAGCTTTCTTATCTATAAATAGAATGAACATTTATGGAATTCTTTGAAGAGATAATAAATAATAACATCCACAATTCATCTCTTGCATATTCATGTACCTGTAACTGAAAGGGTATGAAATTCTATAATTCATATCTGGACCATATAATTTTCAATATTCTATAAATTTAGAATAAAAATACAAAACAGCTCTATCTTCATAGCTTTTCTTTGTCAGCCACAGATTATATTGTGTATATGCAATAGTTGTTCCTGGCATTATATCTTTGTTTTTCTTTTCCAAGATAAACTTACTTCCTTTTCACTGTTGTGGTACATATACATGACTGTAAATGTATGTCATGATTTTTTGCTTATATTATAGTCCAACTTATTTTACTTTGAGCATATATAGTACTTATATTATTACATATATTACTCTACTTTTTCAGTGGCTGATTTCATATGCTGTGATATTGAGAGACTAGCTTGGAAACTTTCAGTCCCAGTAGAGGTATAAAATCATTTAACAAGTTGGCTGTATCTGTTGTAAGTTAATGGTTTGACACTGGTTGTTTGTATTTGGATAATACATCTTTCAAGATATTTTAGCTAGTGCTAAAGCATTCATCGGTTGAAACTTGAAAGGATTTGAAATGATCACAGGTGACCGAAGCCTACTTGAGTTTGTTTGGATTTAAAATTGAGCATACTAAAAAAAAGCTTACAAGTGTGGATTTGAAATTTAGTTTAAGTTATCTCTTATTTTCCTTCAAAAAGCTACAATAAAGCTTCAAACCTTACGTGCTGTTCTTTATTTGTCTTCCTAGTGCTTTGGAAAGCCATACGCACAATTTTCATTTCAATGGTCTATCACGTACAACATGTAAGAGAGAGACAAGGTTGGGAACTCTCAAGGGTTACATTTCTATGTAAAGTGTTTGGAAATTGTAATTTTTTCAGTTATTATAAAAACCTGTGACATTGATTTTAGAACTACATTACAGTAACTGTAACTTTAGGATTTATTTGTTTGTTCAGAGATACGCTTTTTCAGGCTTGACTTACATGTACTGTATTTCTGGCTATCTTGTAAGCCAAAGGCAACTAAGCGTCATTCGCAGCTTGTAATTGGGTTGTCACGCAATAGTGAGGGAGCATAGCATGATGAACCCAAACAACGGTTGCAAAGGAGACTAGAGGCAACTTTACATTGGTTCACTGGCAACACTGTGGTCTTCTTTGAATGTCGAGCAGCAGCCTATAAAGTCATTAACTTCATAATTCCATACACAGGGACAGCAGGCAGCAGGGCTTACCGGTATTTTATAGTGGGGGGGGGGGGGGGGGGGGGGCTTGAAAACGAGTGCTTAAGGCACGAGTTTGTTGGGGGGGGGGGGGATCGGCATCCTTGCCCAGAAAATTTTTAAATCTAGAGGCTCAGAAACAGTGTTTCAACATTCTAGATCTCCATGAGATATTCCTTAAAAACAACCGGAATAAGTGTTAAGTGACTTTTTGTGCTTACAGTAATATTTTGGAAGTTTGTGAGCTTAATACATATTTTTCAGCCTTCCACAATATATCCCTGCCTTAGTACACTGACCTGGGTTTTTACACAAGTTTCCTGTGTGTGGGAAGGAAATGCGTAAGGAAATACATGTACGTAAACACGACAAGTTTCCGACAGGTTTTCAACAAGGTTGTAGCTTTGTAATTTCTCGTTACTAAATGAAGCAAGCATGTTTTCCTTTTTTTATTTGTTCAAACAAACCTTGTAGTAAAACAAAAAAAAATAATGTCATTGTCGTATCGAAAAGGGGGGCTAAAGCCCTTCCAGGTCCCCCGGGCTCCGCCCTCCCTGATACAGTTTCCTTGTTAATTTTTTCCACTTCCTTTTTCTCAGGCCATTCTCTGATGGTGACCCTTGTGAAGAATTTTGAAGTCTTTGGCCATTGATTATTCAGTTGCAGTTGTGGTATGTCAAACTCATACTGGCATAATTTATTAAATGCTCTATTACAGGAACTTTTATGTTTGCAAAACTAACACCTACAATCACAGACAAAAGTCAATGGCCCACCCATACTCCATTCCCCCATGCAGTGTCAGATAGTGCAATACACTCCTTATGCAGTGCATTTCAGGCAAAATGTCAAGGAACATATTTACTTGTAGTTTCTCTACATAATTAAAAATTATCATTATCATTATCATAACTATTATTATTGCAAGCATTTCTGGAATGGGAGGGAGACTTGAAATGAATGCGTCAGTGCCAGTGCACCAAAATGTTGTCGATTATTGTAGTCAAGTTTTCATCCACTGTCAATGTTGTTCAGTAGGAAGAACTTCGTGGTGTTTTCTGTAATAATCATTGTAATTTTTTCTTTTATACCCTTTGTATTACCAATAATGTGGTAACATAAGTAACAGTGTAATGGTTGGAAGTAAGACTTCAAGTAATGTAAGTTATGTTAGCATGTATGTAATGTATGTAGGTAGTATGTTAATAAATAATAATAATAATAATAATAATAATAATAATAATAATAATAATAGTAATAATAATAAAAAGGCAAAACTTCCTGATAGGTCGATGAAGAGTTGAATGCTTTGTCTTTACCTCTGCGCTCTGTACATAACCGTTCTTTACTGAAAGCACTCTCGCGACCCGACCAAGTAGCCACTGCCCTCTTGGGGCATTCTCGTCAATAACTACTACATAATGTATCAAATCATCGACAGCAAGGTTCCTATGCAGATTTTTCCATTTGGATGCTCTTGTAAGGTGGGTAGATATTCACGCAGCTTAATCTTCTCCAATAGTGATCCACCAGAATTTGCAAGTGCTAAATTTCCTCCTCTTACAACAAATCAAATCAGCATCATCAAAGTGGCCAGGGGGAAGGGTCATCACCGTTGGCTTCTGCAATAGGAGGTGGTTCGGAGTAATGGCTTCTATATCTCTCTCACATCATCAGAGTCCAGGCAAAGAGGCCTGGAATTGGCAATGCCTTGTGTTAAAACTTATTCATCTACCAACCTTTCCTCTATAGAATGGCCTTCATGGATCGCTTTACTCCCCTGATGAGTCTTTCCCAGACTCCAGACATGTGGGATGCACCTGGTGGTTGGAAAACCCATTTGCAGTCCCGATCTCTGAGCTCATCTTCAATTAGTTGATGGTTCTACTGGTCTATGGCTTCTTGGAGTTCACGCTTGGCACCAATAAAATTAGTGCCATTGTCAGATCGCAACTGCTTCACTTTTCCACGAGTGTTAAAGAACCTTCTCAGGTCTATTATGCTCCAAACACATGACAGTACTGTCATTACATATTCATGGGGACGCTCATCACTGGCATCACTCCACCAAAGGAATCTAAAGGCATCTTGATCTTCAGGTGCTTCTTTGACCTTTGAAACATAGGCACACTAAGCGTGCAGGAGTTATTTTTTCAATTGATTGGGTGGCTTGGGGTAAGACTGGGTGTTGGTTCTGTTGGGATGGTTTAGTTCATGGGTTGTGCTATTTGTGCATGGTGCATCACTAACTACATAGTCCCTTCGACTAAGAGTCATTTTTTTGAAAAAAAAAAATGCTTGCAGACAAAACAATTTTTACGTGCAATTTGTTACGTCAAAACTGTTTCGTTCAATAGTAAATTTTTATCATTTAAAAAAAAACAAGAACTAATTTAATTGGCAAAATGTCACGAAATGGCTTATTCTGTTAGCGCTTATTTTGTTGCTAGCTTTTTTACAACCGTAACGCGATACTTTTGTTTGTTACAGGATACTTTTGTGTTTTTGTCAAACACTGTAAAACAATACCTTTGTTTTTTTCAAAACGCATGTAACATGACACTTTTGTTTATCTCACTTTTGTAACATGATATTTTTGTTTTTCTTGAAAACACCATGTCTCCATTGAGTAATTGAAAAGTAATAAACGAAGTAATAATCGAATCAAATCAAAAACCATATTTTTAGGAAAGCTTTTAAAGCGTAGTACACCTGGAGTATTTGTTTCCTGTCGTAAATGTAAATTTTCATTCAACAAACAGGAACAAGAACTAATTAATTTTAGTTATCAAACTGTCACGGAATGACATGCTCTTATTCTAGCCTGTTGCCGCTATCGATCGTAGTTAATTTTAAAAGCAAAACCATTTTAAAGTCAATAACCATACCGGTTAATTAAATGTCTAAACATGGTGTGTTTAAGGTATAAACATAAATGCTACTTGCCCGAGAGTCAGCGAATCGAGCAAGACGCTGAAGAGACTAATTAAATTAATTGCGGTTTTCAGTTGGCGATACGGAGTCTCGAGCAATATTAAATTTAGGAAGTTTCCTTGTCACAAACTCTTAAAACAAGAGGCCACAACACACTCTGAAGATTCCTTGCCATTTTTATGGCTCTTTGTAAGCACAGTATTAACATCACAATGAGAACATTATTCTTCAAATCTGCTTTGTGCAAATGCTTTATGTGATTTCTACTACGGTCAGTGAAACTAGCCCGTCCTAAACGAATGCTTGAATAAGAAGTTTAGTGTTTGGTCTTTTGCAGGCGGCGTGTGCGTTGTAAGCAGGCGAACGTTAAGCAAAATACGTTTCAAATCCATGATAATTCACAACTCACCAATTAATCTCTCAACGAAAACAAACTGCGACACATAATTTTGTCAGATTACTTCGCCTTTATAAACTGCAATTTGATTGGTTCTGATAGTACCTGAGACCTGATTGGTTTGAGATACAAACATACTCCACTGACTACACGGTCCATCGCGCCGACTAAGAGTTATTTTTTGAAAAAATAACTCAAAAATAGCTTCAATGTCAGCCACAAGAGCTGTTTGATCTTGTCGAAACCTCAAAAAGTCACTCAACAAGCCATGAGGTTATTTGTCATGTCTGGATCCTGGAGGAGGTTCTGGTTAAATGAGGTGCCTTGATATTTGGCTACGGCTTCAAAGATGACTCTCACCTTTCCTGGCTTATTCCGATTGATGACAGCATGATGGGGAAGATAATTTGACTTCGGCATGGTCATTCTTGCTTCGTTGTCCATAAGCTTCCTTGCATATCCTTGGTGAATGTATTCTTGCATAACCATCCTGTAACGGTTTTCAAGCTCAGGGTCACGCTGAAACTTTTGCTGGGGACTGCATAGTCGGGACTCAGCAATAGCCATGCTGTTAGGCAACTGGGGTTTGTCTTCCTTCCATTACAATGGCTGTTAACAAGCTTTGTGTTTTCGTGAAGGATATCTTCTGCTCTGCGGCCCTCCACGGATGCAGATCTGTCTAAACTTTCGTCCAATCTGGTCTTTCTAGTTTCCAGAACTCTTCGACTTGACCAGACAGCAAACTATCATTGTCAATGGAGTTGACACTAACTTCTGTCAGCAGGTCTTGCTTCCCTTCTATGGCCCCAGCTACAGTCCATCCAAGCACTGTCTTGGTAGCACAATGTCACAAGCCACAATCATTTTCAGGGGATACTCTTACGTCTTGAACTATGCAAGCCTTCCTGATGTCCTGAATGTCCTGAATGTCCTGTCCTGATAATAAAGGAGTCCCACCTTCTTTAGTTCCACTTCCAGGTTTTTTATGTCTGCAAGGTGAGGGTATTCTTCATGATTAATTTCATGTGGAAGGACCTTCTCATTGATGTCTAAGTTGTTGGACAGTTAGTCTAATTGTCCAACAAGCCCACCTTTAACCTTAAGGACTGGTTGATCATCTGTGGGTTTGATGGCTTGCAGTGCGAATGAGACTTCTCTGAATTTACGGTCTTGTTTACCAAGAACTGTATTCACTGACACTGAAAGTGAAGGTCCATCATTGTCCAGTCTTTCTGCAAGGTCTTCACTGATTATTGTTCCTCGACTGGCATTATATAGAAGGCCGTAAGTAGTCAAAGATTTACCACTGTTTGAAAGTACATGGAATGCGACGACATGCATGCAGCAGCACCACTTGACGTTTTTCTTTGGTCATGTGTTGTATATGAATTCACCCTTTCCTTTTCTTCAGGAAGAATGTCGCCGGGCCACTCTTGGTGTACTCTCCCTGACGGCAATTTCTTGTGGAGCAACTTATTGTGAGGGAAGGTAGCATGGCAAGCACATTGCTCCACAGAACAACATTCTGCCCTTGTATATATGTCCTGGGATCAAGCAAACATGACAAAGCCTATATGCCTGTATGAGTTGCCTCCTTTCTTCAACATTTTCCCTTCGAACATTGGGCAATAATCTTTCAGTCTAAAAATCATACTTGTTATACTTCCAGTGTAACAGGTGTTAAAATCAATTTCTTTAAGTACATGTTTCAAATTATTACTGTAATTGAACACAACATTGTTTATCTTTCGACTTAGTGAGTGAACAAAATGCTTATACTAATATTATAACAGGAAATATACATGTAAGCCATTTTTGAGTGAATATTTCAGATCTTTGCTGTAATGTTACTTAAATGTAGTATAAACTTGAACGTAGCATTGTTTATTTTGCAGCTGAGCGAGTAAACCAAAAAGTCTCCTTATCGCTTTTGTGGTGGCATACTTGTCGCAGTCACTATACTTTTCAGTTTACATGGTGTGTGGTGGATTGCATATACCAGGGGTTGAGGTGCTTGACTGTAGTGTAAGTCTGTTTTTCCATGGCTTTGGGTCAGCAAAATGTCAGAGATAATATGTTTTTGGATAATATATATTAAATTGTGATGTCTTGGCGATTCATGATTGCATCCTCGATAACTTCTACAGTGTGGTGTAGTGTCCAGGAATTTGGTTTCAATAGTTTAGAAATTTCATTTGTGAAGGCGGTGCGCCAAAGTTCATCGTCTTTATGCATAGTTCGATGGATGCCTCACAGGGAGCATTCAGCCATCCTTTGACGTGTTCCACACTTTTGACACTTTGTAGATGTTGATGAGAGATCATACAAACCCTTTTTTACACACCTGACAGGAAGAAACAATTAACTTGCTTACAAATTTGAAGTTTGGAACAGTTGTTTCTTTTCCAGGAGAATCAAGCATTTGTATTTGTGGTTTTGATTACGGTAGCTAATGGCGATGTAATGAGAAATATTGACCCTTGGTAATATTTCACTGTTAAGTTTGTAAACTTGTATGATTTGTTAGTTTGTACTTGATCAATGAGAGGGCTCCAAATGTGTGAAGGGAATTGCACCAGCGTCATCTTCTAGTATGCAATCTTCTTTAACATAAGAATTTTTCTGTATTGATTTAATCATAACCTCTTTAGGTTTCTTGTCTCCCAAAGACTATGTTCCAGACACGTTCACCCTTTGATTTGGTTTAATTGTTGAGACCTGTCCAATAGTAGCATCTGTACTTGCTATTGATTGGTAATTTGTTTAAGATTTTACTTGTTCTTCATACTGAAATGAAATGTCAGAATTTGCTGTCGACTGTTGGTTAAAGAGCCAGTCACTTTCATCCTATTGGACGATAACATCTTTTAAAAGAATTGCGTTTTAGAATTTTGATAAAGTTGTATTCAAGGATGTATAGAGGTGTTGAATCCTATGACTCTTCTTCCTTTGCTTGAAGCAGTTTGCAATTGGAAGTCGTACCAATGATGCTTTGTTTCTTTGGCTGTTTTGATTGGACTGAGGTTGTGAATATAGCCATGCATTTTTTTTTCTAGGAAAAAGAGGTTCTAATACAGTCTGGTAACGCATTCCATTGTTTAGCTGAGAAATCCTCTTATGGATTGTCATTGCCCAAGCTAATCTCAGTGGTAACTTCAGCAGAGTGCCCTGAAGTTTGTGAAACTTGAGTAATGGGGCAAATTGGAACACATCTAGGAATCGAAATTAAGAAGATATTGATGGACCGTTATAGTTTTCATCAAATTAAATTATCACACATATTGGAAGACATGGTGGTTGTTGTCAAATGCTCATTACAGAGTCCAACTTCTGTCCAAATATTCATAGTCAGCTTTACTCTGGCTCCTGTTGCAAGGTAAAGCACAGGGCCAAATCCTCCAACATCATCTGAACTAAGATTGTGAGCACCATGAGAATGGCGAGCTTTTATAATGGCTATTGGTTCATTTAAAGCTTTAGTCTGATCATGTTTAACTCTGTCACTTTGTGCTTGAAGTATAAAAGTTTTATGGAAGATTTCTCAAATTCTTGAATATTTGACGAGTTTTGATGCAAATCATCCTCTGTTGAGTCTCCATTGCAAGCTGTATTTAACAGTGCTCTGACTGCTCTTTGTTGTTGCCTTTGACTCTTTGATTAATTGTTAAGTTTACAAACTTGTTAAATTGGTTGGGTTTGTGTCTCCCACTGGAGGCAACTGTGCTATGTCACCAAAAAGAAGAACAGAAATTACACCAAATGGTATGTTTGTTTAGCCAGTAGCTTGTCTACATCTACTATCTGTCCAGCCAAACAGACCTTGGCCTACAAATAAATGTTCATCGATTATTGAGTATTTCACATTTTCAAGGTTACTTTGAAGTTGTTGGAGAGCTGTTCCTTTGAGGTCATTGAGCTGTTTGCCAATTGGTAGTTTAAGCAAAGAGTGTAATGTGATTCCATTGACGTTGCCTGCTGCTTTTCTAGTATAAGCTAACACTCTTCAACAACAACTTTATTAACACTTGTACAGAAAAGAAAGGAATTTACATGTATAAGAATTTATACAAGGCTGAAAGGGTGTTGGCTTCCATAAATAACTAAGAAGTTAACAAGTCTAGGAAGTCCAAATGATATAAAATAAATTACAATATAAGGGTCGGAAAACAAAAACAAAACAAAAACAAAATAAAAAAAACACAAAACATTACACAACACAAACATGCACTCATATATTTAGCTTAAAAAGGAAACAAATAAATTTCACAATTCAAGAGAATTACATACTAGTGAAGAAGTCTTAAATAGGATGAATAATCAAGCTTAAATAATTTTTACAGAAAGTAGCAAATAAATCATGGACACTCGATATTACCTTAAGGAAATCAGAAACCAAAGCAACATTGATAATTTTTATTTGCACTGCAATTCGTTTTTTTTAGGTTTCTTTCTGCAATACCCTTAAGATTTAACAAAGGCTTTTCACAATTGTTGTTAAAATGGTTTTCTACAATTTTATAAGCTACCTTTTGCAGGTCGCTAAAGGTTGTAGTGTCTATGACTCGTGTGAAATGTTCCACTGAGGGTAATATGTTGGTTTTGTCATTTTGGTGGCCCATGTGGGAGGCAGGTAGCCTTCTGAAGCACATCGGCCTCTACATATACATAGAAGTGGGTTGCCACATTGGAAAAAAGGGTTAAAGCTGGTTTGCCACTGACTCAAAAGCTTTTATCTTTGCTGGCATGAGTGGATCCTGGACAGCATCTTGTATAGCCTGGAGACAAGCGACAGCCGGAAATACGTCTGCGTTCACAGGCTACATCTTGTACAATCTTGAATGATTTTGATGTTGGTGTACTGTATTTCTTTTCACTTTGCACTTTTTGAACATACAGAATAACTTTGTCTCATGTTTCCTGAGCTCACACTAGCCATCTGTGTTTATAAAACTTAAGAGGAACACCCCACTTCCTGAAATTTCAGTAAAATCTTCTTTTCGTGCTGGTGAGTCTACAAATAGCCAATATAAAGATTAGAGGACCTGTTCTACATTCCAGTCTTGAATGCATTGTGAACATGTGCCCACAACTTGATTCATCCTCGCCAGCCTCACAAATCTGCTTTTGTAATAAATTGTGAAATTCCCAGTCAACATTGGGCCCATCCATAGATAACCGCAATATCTTGGATTTGCCAATTTTATTACTGTTGAGATTCTCCGTCATCTTAACCTTTTAAGTCATTGGCAGCCACATGCCCCATAAACAGGGAGGTCACATACCTTGTTTGCACACTCGGACACTTTTTGGCCCAGAATCTGATGTGGAGATCGAGTTGTTTACTTTGTGTAACTTAGCTGGGTGACTCATTTAACGGCGTTTCTAAAACGAGGGTCGCGGGTCAAGGGTAAGGGTCAAGGGTAAGGGTAAAGGGTCAAGGGTGAGGGTCAAGGGTGAGGGTCAAGGGTAAGGGTCAAGGATGATAGTCATGGTTATGTTTTAGTGTTTTAATGAAACTTGAACATTTTTGTGCTTAACATGAACATTTTGTTAACAACATTAATCTTTTTCCGCCTTTCATCAGAGTAACGATATGCCAAAGTAGAAAACTTTGACAATGCAATGACAATGCGTGACAATCGAGACATAATTCAGTATTCAGCGGCTGCATTCTACATGAGAAATGGCTCCATTACAACCTGATAAACAATAGGTACACTATACTGACAACTGAACTAATTAAAACCATGAACTTGTCGTAGTGTTCAGAGTCCTGTCGCAAAACGTTACGACAAAGTGAAGACGTCTTCCCAGTGCCGTGTTAATGTTTACAGCGCAAAAAATTGAACATGCAGAAAACTATGACCAATGTTAATACTCTTAATGTGGGTTTCATAACAGTAACAGTAACAGCAAAAAACGTATACACATTTGTTCAAGAATTAAGTAAACCTCATGCGAACAGTTATTGAAAATAAACATTTGAAATTTTTCTTAATGGTGTTCGTAGTCTTCGTATTATAGCGTGTTTCGATCCTTTCAATTACTAAAAAAGAGAGGAAGCCAACACTTTGAGAAACACCCTGTTTTCTTCCTGCACATGCCCGTATGACTAACGTGTGCATTATCACAACCTGCTTTTCCATTGCTTTGACTAAATGAATCACTCTTATTGGTTACTGCATCTAGCTTTGCACACTTGGTTAAGTTTTTCCCGACTCACAATATGCCTAGTGGGTACTGGGACACCTAATGCCCTAGGAACACCGTTCATATTATCAGTGTAGCCGAAACAGCCTGTGAATTGTTACCTTTGGAGAACTGATTTCAAGTCAGCTAAAAGTGTTCCAAATGATGTTAAAACCGACCTCGATCAAATACTTCGTCTAACTCGCTTATTTATTCGCCACGTTACAGTACATGAGAGCCTATTTCTAGATCAGTTCTAGCTTAAATTCCTTCTGAAGGTGCCTTAGGTGCACCTTGTTTAGGAGACGCTTGACCTCTGTCGGAACGACAAGCCTTCCCGCCGTCCCGTCATCGTCGTCGAGGCCGGTGCACGAACGTAATGGATAATAGTAGACCATTTCGGGCATTGAACTGATTCTGATTTTGATCTCCCCGGGGCGATTGTATATTTTGGCGATGGGCCTGGATACTAGTTCCAGTGTCCGAACGAGTGCCTGGTTACTAAGCTACGAACGTTTTCACGAACACAACGACTACATGTCCGTTCTTCATGCAAAATTTGATGTAAAAACTGTGATGAATGAAGAAATACCTGTCAACGAATGGCAGAAAAAGATAAAGTGTCAAAGTTGGCAGAAATGTTGTTTATTCTATAAAGTTTTAAAATTCTGGGTAAGACTGACATGTGTTTATGGTACATCCTGCACATCCTGCACATTGTTGAAATTTCCACATAATCCAGCATTTTTCACAATCAACTTCCGCCACTTTTTATTTTTTTAAATCGTGCTTGAAATTTTTGGGTGCGGCTTATCTACGAGTGCAGCTTATACACGAGTTAAAAAGTAAGAATAAAGCAAATCTCTCACCCTTACCCTTGACCCTCACCCTTGACCCGCTACCCTTACCCTTGACCCTTTACCCTTACCCTTGACCCTTACCCTTGACCCGCGACCCTCGTTTTAGTAACGCCGCTCATTTAATAACAAAACAGTCAAAATACTATAGTTTTTTATCTCATCAAGAAGTTGTTGCTAAAAGACTGGTGCAGCTCCAAAACATGCTGAATAATCACGTTTTTCTCCCCACAAGTAAACTGTTTAGCAATGACGTTATCTGCAAACATTCGCTGAAAACGTTGGGTAATGGCCCCACACCTTTTATAACTATAGTGAGCTAACACAACCTTCAATGCCCATAAAACGTCTGCAGTCACAGTTCCATTTGATGAAAGGTATGCCATCATATCTTGAGTGGCTGCTCAGGTGCGCTAGAAGCACCTTCTGGTATGTGTGGTTCTTGTACAGTACTTGGCAAGAGGTTCCTCAAGCAACTCTTGGCATCTAAATTCCAAATTAATTTTACAGTTGATTACAAGAGGGCTTGAAGTTACTAAGTGCAGGTGAATTTCTAAACTATTGGCTTACAAAGCTGTTAAAAATACAGTTAACTTGCAAGGATTGAAATAGCAAAAGGTCCAGTTTAATACAACTTATGGAAAACGTTTGCCAATGAAGAGGTATCTAAATAAATTTAAGCTTAAAAATAAAGTCGGCCAAGATGTGTGTGCCCATTGAAGTCCTTTACGCTTAGATATTTGATGTCATAACTGCTTGAGCTTTTGCACTTTTCAATCATGTTATCCCACAAGTGGATTGTTGTATGACCAGTTTAGTCCTCAATGACACAGTCCTCTTTAACAAAGCCTGGCTTTCCATTTACCTCTTTTGGTTTAGCATTTCCCATAGTGATTGTTCCTTAAACATTCCCTCTTTGATTTCTGGTTAACGCATTAAGCTGACTGAGTGAGATTTGAATAGCATTACCCTGTGGCAGGTTGGAGTTGCTTGGTGACTCAGTTGATGGATGAATTAGAATGAATTAGCCTTGACAATAGTTGAGTGGTTGTTAACGAATAGGTTGTCATCCTTTTCATTTGCATTTAATACTCAAATTGCTGTACCAGTGGTCTGGAAATGAAGTGCTTGTTGATAATTTTACGATCAAAGCCAACTACTTTGGCAAATTGAGATCTTGATGTTTGAAGGTCAAAAGGTGAAATATTCATTTCCTGATTTTGCCTTCTTTATTGGCGACAGTTTATGAATATAGCCAGGATCAGTATCCAAAGATGAAAAAATAATGATGAGTACAGTATCTTATACTGGATTACAACCACTAGAGTAGGAGAGAGAGAGAGAAAGAGTATAGACTCCCCAAAGCTGCCAAGTTTATTCATTTAAATATGGTATACTCATTTCTTTGGGGAATTTGTGCGTAATACACTTCCAAAAATTGTATTCTCTTCGAGTCTAGCCTTATAACCTAATAATGTTTATTTAAAAAAATTAATAATTTGTGAAATTAATATTGCACAAAGGTTAAGAATAGGCTCACCTGTGCATTACACTGTATAAAAAGGAGGTATATAAAATGTATATAGAGAGTAAAATATAGAAATTATTAATAAGTATTATATTCTTAAGGTATAAGAAAATATCAATGAAAATTATATGTAAAAAGGGAACATAAAATAGTGAACACTGTAGAAAAGGAACACAAATTAAAATATAAATGCTAAAAAATAAAGTCTGGGATTATTTCTCTTAGTAGATACGGTCAGTTTGTATTTTTTGAATGCTATTATCCTTTGTGTCAGTCACCAACAACAGTTCTTCTCAATACTACTCTCACCCGGGTGATCACATTATACGAACTATATTCCTGTTTGTTGAAGAATTTGTGAGCGTTGCAACATGTTAAATGCCCAATAGGAAAATCTGAGATGATTAGAAAAATGGTAAATCCAATTCACTTCTTTTCTCTCTCCAAACTTAACCAAGTGTTTTTTCAGTATGTCACTGTTTTCAACATGCGATATCTGTGCCAATTACACCAACACACATGGCATAGAGGCTAGAGGTGGTACATGTAACTTGCTTTTGAGCGCTATTGTAGCTCCTAAAAGAGCCCTTTTTATAAAAGTCATTTTTGTAACAGAATTTCAATGACATATAAAGGATCCTTTCTCTCAAAATTGAAGGAATGTTCCTCGGCACTTTCATTGTCGTAAGCTCACTGTTGGTGCCTCCACTCTTTTTATTTGCTGACGTTCTCCATCGTGCTTTCTTTTCTCATGCCTATGAAGGTGGCCTGCCAGGTTTGTCTTGAAGCTACATTGACCGCATTGGAAGCGTTTGGGGAGATGGCAACTGTTAATGTGGTTTCTCAGCCCATCCAAACTAGGAAATGCTTTGTTGTCCGCTGCAACCAATCATGTAAATACTCTTAGATTTTTTTTCAGTTTTTGCATTGATTAGTGGTGAACCAGGTCTTAAAATGTTTGGCCATATGATTAAATGGCTTGATGCGACAATAACCCTGAGGGGTTCATTTCCAACTTTGAAATAAAGAAGATGATGCACAATATTTATACTGTGTTCACCCTAGGCCGAAACATGATAAGTCTATTGACGAATGAATTGTGTTTCGCCCTGAAAAGTGTTCACATCATTCCTGTTCTTGAAATAAAGGTGATGATGCACGACACTAAGAAACATTGCATAATGGTCTCTTCTATTTTTAATTAGTTAAAACAATTGCAAGGTTCATATTTATTGGGCTTAGTCCTTATTCAGTGCTTAGTGTTGCCAGTGTTGATACAAATTACAACTTCACACGCATCCCCTTCTTATGTTGCAAACACTTTTTGTCTCATCCTTTGATGTGTTTTGGATTTTTTTTTTCAGTTGAACTCCTACTGTTATTTTTATGTCTCTTACCATTGCAGGTCCACTTTTTTTTCTTGCCCCTGGCGATTTTTGGGGTGGCCGGCTGCAGCAACATGCTCTGTCATTGCTTGGGATGCGGTAACAGATGTGCCACATCCCAAAAAAGGCAGGTCATTGACTCTGAAAACCCATCCCCAGATGGGGCGATCCATCGGGACCTTGGGTCCAGGTGGAGTGGTTGTTGTACATCTCTTTCCCAATCGCGCAACAGGTCCAGCACATCAAGAGTGCGTGTTGTGGGCCGATAGTGTAGGTAAAGGAAAGAATATTGATGATATTAACATTTAGAAATAAACGAACAATAATGACAGGACTGAAAATTTAAGAAACAACAAAGTCGTCATTTGGTGAGTCAGATTTAGGAAATTGTTCTCAAATGCAAATTTTTAGTTGTGCCAGATCGTAAAATCAAATAGGACTAGTTCAAAAGTGAATCATTTTTATTAAATTAGTCCAGAACCTCATTGAATAATTATACATGTGAAATGAAAAACTATATAATCCTATCACAAGTTTTTAAACAGACACAATATAGTACATTTTGTAGCTAACACTAAGAGAAATCACAAATACAACGAAATCCCAGAAGTAATCAATATGGCAGATAGACATGCTAACATGAGACAAATTTCATTGTCATACATGACATGCTCAAGGGTTGGCAATGAATTATAGGACTATTTCAAACACAACCAGTCATTCGTAAGTTTTCCAATGTGAGAGAATCTTTCGTAGCACTGGAAATGGATGTATTGACTTCTTCTCTTGTTTTGAACGCTTTAGAAGCAAAGATCTCACAACATAATTTTCTGGAAGGACCCAGTGTCAGAGAAGATCACCATTATTCATCATCAACACAGTGAAATGTAGTCACCATTTCAACGACTAAACCAGAATTTACAGTCACCAAGGATGTTAGTTGTATTGGCTATTTTATTATTCCCAATTTCCAGCCCCCGAATGCCATTTTGCAATCTTGGTGGCAACAACACAATCAATCGAGGGCAATGAAAGTCACTGTATTCTAGCACAGGTGTGTAACTTGTGCCGGCATCTAATAAGTTATTGATATATTTCAGTCAACAGTTAATTGATCACCTAAAAAAAACCATGGTAATACAGAGAACCTTACCGGTTTTGGTGGTCCAGGTGGCAGTGTTCTTCTTAACTCATGTTGCGCCTTGTTTTTCATGGTACAGAACTCCCTGACCACTGCATTTTTAACATTCTTTTTTGTGACTGCATCTTTTCCTTCAAAACGGAAATATTTCTTTAATACAATATTTAGTTTACAACTTTTTTATATACGGATGTTATGGTATATATTACTTTCTTTTTATTTCTTTTGCAGAATTTATATTATGATTTTCATTTGAATTATTTGTAATAAGAACATCAACTCGACTTATTTGTAATAAGAACATGAACTCGCTCGTCATAAGTCAATATTCATCGTAAATTTCCATTTTACATGTGAACAGTTCTCTGCCTTACCTGCAGAGTCCTTTACTCTTTTGTGGTCAGCCAGAAATTTTGTGAACTCCTCCTCGAAAAGTTCTTTGGCCTCTTGCTCTGTTGTAATATTCCTGGCAGGAGGTTGTAGTCTGAAGTTGTACGCTGCCAAAATTCTTCTCAGTCGTTCTTGGCGTGCTTCCTCGTCTCTGAGGCCTATGGAAAAGCGCATGTCAACTTCAAATCATGCAAATAGCTCAATTAGCAGAATTACTGTTTTCCCATTTTTGCATAGTAACTGTTACTGTGTTAATGTTAATGTTCATGTTATTTAAAAAAATGCTTACTCTGAACATGCAGTAAGCCACATGGATTTTGACTTTCAATTGCGTTATGTGAGAAGGTTTTTGTTATATGGTAACGGTCGTATGACGCTATGCCAGCATTCTTTTTTACAAGTGATAATTTCGAGTGAGCTCATTGTGTAGTATTTTGAAGAGGTAAAATACAAGTTTTAACACTGCGCCATGATCTACAATGTTTGATTTCACGTTGTTCCCATAGCACATATCATTTATATTTGCCCGTGAAACTTTCTTCTACTAGCAGATGTGCGTGTCTCTGTTCCGCTCAGAGATGCGTTCGATGAACAGAGTTATCTAGATACAGGTAAAAGTTTTTACACCATCTCATGATCCGATTGGTTGATTTTACCATGTAGCCATACCTCATATCAGTTGTAGCTTGTCTTAAAAATACCTGGTAACAGAAGACCAGCCGTGTCGCTGTACCGGTCCAGGATTCTTTTTATGTACAAATGCACGACTGCGGGCTTGTCTGACCAGCCACCCAATCGTTTCAACTGGTCAATGTGCCACGGCAGTGTCTCAAAACGTCCGCCGTTTTCGATTTCCAGAGCAATGACAAATCTGGTCGCAAAGCCCTGCAAATGATATACATGTTGCGTCAGCTGTTAATGTGGTGTTTTGTCAATACATTTCTGTGGAGTTTTATGGGCTCCGTCAAGAGAAAATGGGGTTGCACAGTTTATGAAACGTCATTATAGACCTTGTCAATAACATTGTTGCTTGTATCCTTCACTGGCGCTCCATACTTTTCTGCTGACCATTTAAAGGATTTCAGCAACCCCTCGTCATTATAAACATTGAAATGGACAACTTCCAAAAAAATTAGTCTTTTGTTTTTTCAAGCTGCGCTCGTTCAGATATTCATGAATGTTCAAATCAGCTTCTCTGAGAAATTCTTTCTTCACGAATGTCAGATGACCCTTATCAAGAATTCGAAGAGCGGCTGGAAGGTGGCTTTTATCAGTTTCTTTCAGATGAGTCAGGAATTCGAGCTCAATGTCCATTTGGTCTCTGCTGGCAGATGTCATTCCTCTTTTACCCTTCTTTTTAGACAAAGTGTATTTCCTCAATCTCATCATTTGGCAAAGAGCTGCACCAGACATGCGGTACAATGTGACATCATCTTCAGGTTTAACAATGTGCGGGACATCTTTAGGTTGAGCAAAGTTGTATGCTTCTGTTTGAGCAAAATAATAAACTAAGGAATGCAATAATCGATCCAGTGACTGCTCGTATCGTGCTCGACGCACACATTCGAATTTTCAGATGACCCATCCAGGAAAGAATTTAAAATTCTCACCCAGCGCAAAGACAAATGAGCCTTCCTGTCTTTTTTCACATCTTTAGAAATTGCTGACACAAGCTTTGTGTACGATGAATACATGTGAAGAACGAGGTCACGCAGTTCATTGTATTTATGGTCGAGAATTTCGTGAATAACTTTGCTGTGTGTTTTGTAATGTTTTACAACGTACTGGTTTTTAAGTCCTTCGGAAAGGAAATTCCAACATATGGGACGTTTCTCATCGAGCTTTTTAACAAGATCGTCTAGTTCGTTTAGGGTTAGCGCCTTTCTTTTTGTCTTCTTCGCCCGTGCTTTTCGCGGCTTTCCTTTTGTGTTATCGTTCTTGTTGTTTGACGCGGTCTTCCTTGCACTTTTACCTTTTGCACGTGTTCCAACATATGGGACGTTTCTCATCGAGCTTTTTAACAAGATCGTCTAGTTCGTTTAGGGTTAGCGCCTTTCTTTTTGTCTTCTTCGCCCGTGCTTTTCGCGGCTTTCCTTTTCTGTTGTCGTTCTTGTTGTTTGACGCGGTCTTCCTTGCACTTTTACCTTTTGCACGTGTTCCTTTCTGGGTGCCAGAGCTCACGTTTGCTTTGGTTTTCTCAGAATTTCTTTTTTTCTTTTTTGTTGCCAGAAGATGTCGAGGCTTCCTCGGTATAGTCGACATCCGATTGCTTGTCTCCGTATAGCACACAAAATTGGTAATTCACTCATCGATCTGTAACTTTTGTGGGACAATTGCACAGCATAATAGCCTACTTCCATGAAACTTTTTTTCATTTGACAAGACAGCGTGCAGCGATGGCGAAGCTCGGACAGTGCAGGGTTTGCCCTTGCTTGGGAAATTTGTGGTAGGGTGTTGGATTGTACGATTGACCCCATTCTGGCCCCACAGTGGCCACACATGCTATGTATCAGGGATACTTGGAAAGTGAAGAAATAAAAATAAGTCATTACTTGCACAGGGTTAAAGACTTGCATAATAAGGACAAAAGTAATTATCCAAGCAGGTCTATCTTCATCCTTTAGGTTACTTCTTCAATTTACAATTGAAAACCGGCATACATTTTTTCTATTGCAATGAATGTTATGTTTAATATTATATGAAAGAAACCCTTTCAAACTCTGGATTCACCTTAAATGGACATTTCAGCTGTTTTGATTTCTTCTTTGATATCTGCATTTCTACTTTCATATGTTTTGTTTTGTCTGTAACAACCCAGTTAGATAGTAGAAACATAATGCATCGGATAATGCTGCTAATTAATGCCAACTGGCTGATTGGCTCCAGTAGCGCATATGATTATTCCAGGCAGCCAGTTTAATTACCTTCTGATTTAATAATGTTGTTAAGAAAATAGTTCATTAAAAATAGCTGTTGTTGTAAATAAGGGTGTCGTTACATTGCATGGCTGCCTCTGAATTGATGCCGATTGTTTCCAAGATGTGTTCTAGATCTTGTGCAAACATTGGTTCTTTTGGCAAGAGTGGGTGCTCACCGACAGCTTTCCGTAGATATTTGAGTACAGTTGTCCCCAGTTTGGGAAACATTTTTGCAGGGCTTGGGTAGTCTTTGGGTGTCCGTTGCTGATTTGCTGCAATAGAGACATGAACAAAATGTTTAGATATGCCACTGGGCATATTGTGTTGTTCCAGAAACGCAGAAGGTTTAATGTGATGTTTTCTGAAATACCAGGGAATTACATGGCCAAAGTGCTATATAACTTAGATCTTTTTTCTGTTGCAGTGATTTTACACTCGTTTAACTTTCTAGTGTAGCCCGTGACAGTTGTTACAGGTTCATATGAGAACCCTGTTACTCTAATGTAAAGGTCACAAAGTCATATTAATTTCATGTTACATGAAATGAACTTACCCACATGCAAATGCCCTTGAAAATGCTTGTAGAATTTCGTTGTAGGGAGTACCCTGCCTGCGCTAGCGAAACACAGAAGGTTTTTATGTCTATTTCCGTCGGTGGAAACTGTACTCGGGTTGCTGGGTGTGCACTGCTCTGCCACACCATGAACATTTTTCTGACTCAATAACCGTCCTCATCTAAGAGAAATAGATTAGAAATACGGACCAGACAGGCGTTGAGATATGCAATTTCAAACAGGAAGTAACAGGAACAGGAAGTGTATAAGCATTGTTTTATAATACTCACTGTTCCTGGAGCCAATGTATCCATGTACATCTTTTTTGCTTTGTCCAAATTCTCATCAGCGTTTCCAACAATTTCTTCGTATTGATCTAGATAAGAGCCGTCTAAAGAAGTAGAAAAAGGTCTCCTTCTGGAACAAGGGCTGTGAAAAATAAATATAAAGATAAAAAACTTTACAGCCATTTTCAATTTATATTATGTGTATTGTCCTTTTTTCCTCTCCCAACTACCAACAAAACACAGTTTTTTGCGAAGTTCAAAATTTACTAACCGCCCCAACTCCAGACGCCATAAAAGTGCAAAAAAAGTTTTAGCTCTGCATGCTGCTCTTGTCTTTGGTTTCTTTCAAGAGTTGGCCCGTATTATCTTGTATTGTCTTTAGTACTTTCCAAATTTCCTTGTTGGAGACCGTCTGGCCGCCGCGAAGCGCTGGCAGGCGATGCGCTCATTTTTAAGCGATTACGTCATCTTATGACGTCATCGGTTAATGCTGGAAAGCGGAAAAGCGATGGAATTTTTGGTGTTACGATTACTCCATGAATTGAACCGAAGAACAATGGGAACTAGGTGCATTGTTTGTATTCTTTTTGAGACCGCCATCTTGTTTTTGGCAAAGGAAGATATTTTTTGCAGCTTGTATCATCACCGATCTGCAAACCGTATTTCATTTGTAGCTGTTAAATTGAGATTTTGAGTCTGGAGTGAGTGTTGCACTTTATCAGTTATCGAATAAAGTTGGCATAAAGTTAAGAAGTGATGTCGGTCGAGACTGCAGAAGAAAGCAACCGATTATTAGCAGTTTGAAACATCTGTTGAAAAGGTGAGCCATCTTAAACCTTTTTTTTAAGCGATGACGATGACGTTATCGATTAATCTCGCCGTACGAGTGGACAGGATCTGTTGTCTGTTGTCTGTTGCCTGTTGCGATCGACCGATCTGTAGAACCGAATACTGGGAAAAGAAATCAAGTCAGCTAAACAAGAAATCGTCGCATAGAACATAGAACGTCGCATAACCGAAAGAGACAAATTATATTTGATGCGTTCTATAAGATTTAGTAAACAGAAATCTTTCCATTCTTTTTAAAAAAAAAGGTGTAAACAATTTTACCGAATGGTGCCATGGGTATTTACTGCAATTTGCATATCACCATTGAGGAAATCTACAAGTTTGTATTTTTGCACGTGGAATATTTGTTTTTCTTTCCGTGAAACCTTTCTTGTATCTTTTCTTTCGCCGTTATGTGGTTTGGATTATTCTTTTTAAATGAAATGAGGCGAAAAAGGATCTTTTCTACACATGTCTGAAGAGAAAGGAAACGAAAAACGTCTTGTTTGCTATATCGCTGTATCTCATTAGTATTCAGCACGCGTGGAACACTCTTTCTTCGCCCATACTACCTTTCGGTCTTGTCTTTAAGCTTCGAGCTTCAATCCGACAACGTTAACTGAAATAGCTGTATACTGAAATAAAGGTTGTATGTATATGTATGTATGTATGTATGCGAACATGTTCACATTTCTCTTGTAAATCTGCCTCTTTTAGCTACTTATCCTTTGCTTTCATAGCGAATATAATTTAAAAGAAAACTACGATTCCTTCTGTGCTAATATTTTGATCAATAGGTGTTAAACTGTAAATTCTGCGTTGTAAACAAACACAGGAGCAGGAATTTAAAACAGCGTTTTCATTATTGTCTTTTCATTGTTGTGTTGAAACAAGAATATTCTCTCCTTTACCATTTCATGACTTACAAGGTAAGCTGAACCTCATCATGTGTAGAAAACAAGAGAAATAGCCTTCTTTGCTTCTGTTTCATTAACTCAATATAGGTATAATTATACCAAATGGAAAATTAATTACGGCAAGTCTTTTGAAACAATACACTTTTTGACTTGGCAGAGCACACATCTTTACCCCAGGGGAGGGACATTTGTAGCTTTTGGTTAAAAAATCTTACGTTTGGGTAGACGGGATTTGTAAACGTCGTTGTGCAAATGCCCGGTGGTTCCCCGGGGTCACCCCTGCGGGATGGCCGCTGATAAGTGCATAAGCGGCCAGCTCCAGTTACGGACATTTTTATCGCGTCCCGAGGGTGACCGCTTACAAGAGCTTCGACTGTAGAAAACACAGCCACAATAGCAGCCTGTAATGTTTCGTCCTGCGGTAAAACATAGAGTGAGGTGGCTTTCCAATGAAAGCCTATATTGATTTGCATTTTTTGACCTTTTTAAAGCAATTCGGCGAGCTCCTACGCAAAATAACACACAATCGACACAATCAGCGTTATTTGTTCGTCGTAATTTGGCGCGAGCTTTACTACAACTACCAGGAATCTTTGCGCGTTTGACATCATAATGCAAATGGCCTATTTCAACAGTAGTGACTCTCGATACTAACCACGATTTTAGAGTACAAATGGGCGGAAAATTTTTCCTTTCATTTGTTCGTTAGTTGTCGTTATTCAGTCAAAAGTAGCTATCATTTAAAAAAGAAGTAATGTTCATCATTTTTATCTTCAAAGTGGATTCAAAGGTAAGCTTAAAGGTAAGTGTTACACAGTGTTATTACTAGTATACGATCAAATCACGTTTTTGATTTTCGATTTCCATCGATGTGACAAAAAACTTGCGACTATCTAATTCAATCAATTAAATTCACTAATTAATCGACAATTCAGTTGTCAACCAATGAAATCGTCTCACTGGAAGTTCTGATTGGCAGACTGAATAATTCAGCCCCGTTCTGAATTTCCTAAATTATTCTTACCAGAAATTGATGGAAACGAGTATCATATGAAGGGGTCAAAGCAAGAAACGCAGATTGAGTTTTTGGCAAAATTGAAAATTGTCAAAAACAACTCCAAAACTCGCATGTGGCTTTGTTTACATGTGTTAAACACTGTCCTGCATTTATTGTCGCTAGTTTGAGCTTGTTCTTGGAGAAAAAGAGAAGAGAAAATTACTATTAGCGAATCATTGTTCTAGAACGAATCTAAATGTTTATGCTGGTTTCATTGTTCGGAGTAACAAAAGGTTTTCTGTTTCTCTTCCTGTTTTTGTAATTCAGTTGGGAGATCTGGAAATGTTCGGTACAGCAAATATTGTGACGTAAGCTTTTCGCGCGCAAAGCCTCTTCAGATTTTAATCGGACAAGTTGAACGCTCACCTTCGCGCATGAAGTGCACTTCTCTCCACTGATTCTCGCTTATTTGACATATATTTGCGCCCGTCTGGTGGTAGAAGGACATCATAAAGTCTGAATACCCGCAAGATCGCTAGCGAGCCTCAAAGAAGCGAGGTTCGTTTGTTCCATGATCGGGACTCTGATTCCAGACGGAAAGAGTTTAAACGCACTTCTCTTCCAAACCAAGTTCACCTTCGTTTGTTTGGGCTCATTTGCCATGATTTGGCGTGTTGAATGTTTGGAAATGAAGACTGGCTTTTAGAGTCTATAATTTTCTGTTGAATTTTGAGCGTAGGACTGTCCGTGTCGAAGAAACTCAGGGATATCCCATAATAATCTTTAATGCATTGATCGTGATTATTGCGTTATTTTTGAGCGTGACTTGACAGTCCGGCGAAAGGCGCGGCGGCAAAGCCTTCATTCATTTCACGTGTGCAAAAAGAACAGAATAGGAGCTTATGCACCTGCCAATGTTAAGCCCCAGGGTGGGGGGGGGGGGGGGGGGGCGGGCAGACCCAGGGGATTTTGACATTTTCTGGAAGCCAGAGTCAAATTCCCCACCCCTGGGCACCTGGTGAATGTCAAATTCCCGCCCCATGGGAAAAATGTTTCTGTTAGAGACATGTCTCAGTTCAGTTATAGATGATGTGTGAGTCACCTAAATAGTGTTGACAGCAATGCAGGAACCACAGTTCCAGAATATGGCATCTTGGGCAGGGCAGATTTCTGGTGGCCAGTGCTCTATAAGACAGGTTTGGTGGTACCACATGTAACACTTATCGCACTGGATCCAATGGATCTGTTCTTGGTCGTTATCTGGTTCTACATTTTTGCAGATTTGGCACACCTGTAAATTGCAAAAGAGACCATTTACAAGTTATGTTTTTATCATAATAATATGTTTTGAAGATATATACCTCAAATCTAAAATGACTTTCAAACTGCACTGAAAATACAGTAACCAACCTCTGTACTTTGATTCCCCCTTTTTTTGCCCAACCCTCTTTGCTGCCTTGTCTTAGCTGCTTTTAATGCACCACGCTTTCGGTTTTCTTGCACAGTTTTCAGATGCTGGAACCACATGGATACCTTGAGGAAGAAATGGAAATGTCAAGTCACAACATAATAAACATGCTCTAAATAGATGCAACAAGGTCTTGCCTCGTTATGGGGGAGAAATACTTTAGCAGATGCGTCTTCAGTGTTTCCCCTGTCAAACATTTCTTTCAGCACTTCTGTTGGTGGTGGAGCTGTCTTAAGGGTTTCGTCACCATATCGTCCGAAATGCTCTTCAGGCATGATATAATGGCCAGCGCAGAATCCTTTAGAATCCTTACAAGCTGGATTACCATAGGGTCTACGAGGAAGAAAATGCACAATTGTCTATTATCATTGATCAAGTCATGTGACAGGAAAAGTTGTAAATGGTGCATTTCTCCTACCTGTTTGGATCTTGAACAGGAAGAGGGGTGAAGCTGAGAGGTGGACCTCCTTTGTACCAAAGTGGTTCCATAGCTGGCCGTCCTTCTTTGCACAGTGGGTGAATACAGTCATCTTGGTAGCAGCAGGTTAAATGGAAGACATATTTATCTGGTAAACCAGGAACCAGGTGACGGGATCGAAGCTTCCACACATCTTCTATCCGCTGGTATTCAATAGGGTGATCTTCCTTGAGTTTCTTTTTCAAGCTGGGTTTTCCACCGAGAAATGTTTTCACCATTGATCTCAACTTTTGGTACTCTGAGCTGTCTGTACCTTTGTAAAGATGTATCACTGTGTCTGCACATGGACATTTGTTCACTCGGTTTAAATAGACATCAATTGCATCACTGAGGTTTTGCTTCAATTTGACTTCATCAACATTACCACTTTGCGAGTTCAAACAAGAACCATTCAAGGTAGATGGTATGAACAAATTAGAATGCGCGAGGGCAAGACAACCATTTTGGAGCTCCACTCTGTTTTTGTTACTTGAGCCACTGTCTCGCGTTGTAAGAATGAGAACTTGAGAGCCTTTGTCAAGATGGTAGCATGTCCACCAGAACTGGACCTCCTTATGAGAGGGGCCCTCATCATGACCGCCATCAACACGAACACAAACTCTTTTCTTTCGCTGTCCAGTGAGGTAGTTGAAAAATGCTGGTTGTACATCAGGATAGGTCTCTATCTCATTCAGATCGTGAAAATGTTGAGCTGGATTCTTGCTGTGTAGTGGTGTAGCTTTGACAATCCCAGCACAAGCTTCAGAAGTTGTTTCGGTACCAGAAAAGTTATACGATGTTGTCTGTAGAGTGGATGGATATTTATTAACGTAGTCCACCTTGGTTGTCAGTGGTACCTCTTCAGAGATGCATAATGTGGCATGTTTGCTTTGTGTAGCAAGGGTGTCAAGACGAAAGCCTGCTTGGTCATCGCGGTTGATATTTAGGATATCATTTCCATCCTTGAGATGCAAAGCATCCAGGCCCCTGTAAAATGCTGCTGACCAGTGCTGATCCGGGTTGTATTTCATAGTGAATCCTTTTCTTGCTCTTCTGCATGTGACTCTTGCAAGACCCCTATAGCGTGTAGAAGACTTTCTTCGCTTGTTTCTAGCAACACAAAGTTCAACAACGGTACCATACCCAAATTTCCTTCCATATACCATTTCCAAATGCTCTTTCATTCTGCTGAACGTTGGTTTCTTCTGCACTTTGCGATTGCCATCAAAGGTGAGGACACCTGTCCTACGCCAACTGTCTGCCCCCACACCAGCACTCTTGACATAATTTTCTATTGTTTGGCCGATGTCTGGACACTCTTTCAGGATTTTGCTGACATTCTTGCCCCTCCTTCTCTTCAAATATCTTGCTTTTGCAACTTTCTTTGCTGCTTGCCTCTTGGCATTTAAGCGAAGGTTCCTTATCTTTTGTGCGATTGCTGACTGTGCCTCCTTTTGCAAAGGGTCATGGATATTTCCCCAATCAACCTCAACTTCCTCTTCCTCTGACAGGACAGCTTCATCATCTGCGTCAGAGTTATTTTCTTCAAGCCTCTGTGCAAGGAGAAATGCCTGTCGGCTTTGCTCTATTATCATTTCTTCTCTCTCTTCTAAATTAAATAGATGAAGTTGGCCACTAAAATCAAGCAGCAACTGATCAATAGCTTCTTTAGAGTAATCATTCATCTTCTCCTTGATGACTTCCACAAAGCTAAACCAATTCAGTTCACAAGACTTAAGAATATCCATTAGCTGATGGGAATTCTGGTAACAAGCCGACTTATTTGTTTGCTCAGCGAGAACTGATGAGGCATGTCCCCTATAATGTCAGCATTTTGAGAAGTTGCACGTCTGACTTCTGAGACATTCAGAGCATCGACCGTTTCCCTAACAAATGTGTCTTCTGATGCATTCAAGTTAGTACTTACTGTTTCATTTGCAAATCTATTTTCTGATGTTTTCAGTAGGTCTGTCTCACTTACAAAATTGGCACGAACCATTTCACTAGCAGACGTGTTTTCTGCAGCATTCAAATCACATTCCTCCTCGACATCCACATTAGAATCTGTTTCACTTTCGTCTTGCTCTGAATCCTCATCACTTTCAACTTCAATTCCAATTGATTGTAAAAGTGCTTTCTCTTGAATACTAGCAATTGATGCCACAGCTTCTCTAATCTGTCTTATTTCACGCAGAGAATTCTCAACCTTGTCTTGTCTTTGCTGCAAATTCTCAAAGCCATATAATTGTCTCAATTTTGCGTGACTTAGACCAGATGATTTTGCAATGCCATAGGTTAGTCTCTCTCTTTCAGCTTCAGACTCTGAAGCTGATAGCAATTGCTTCACTAAGCTTACAGACATCTGTACACCAGTGTACTGTGAACCAGAATCCTTTCTTTTTAAAAGGCTTCTTGTAAGTTCCAGGTTAGTCTCCTTAGAGACCAGATAAATGTCATCATGTTTACTCTCATTTATTCTCAGTGCAGCCAGAGGCATCTGCAAAAGCTTCCTTTTCGCATCCTTTGCCTTGTACTTTATACCAGGACTTGACATTGCAAAGGCTTCATTTAACTGAATGAAACCTTTATGAAGGATACTCTTTGCAACACTTAACAAGCCAATACATGCTTTACATGGCTGCTTATGTTCTCCATGGCATATTTTCTCTTTTGTTAGAATGTACATATCCAGTGTGAAACTGTCTAATCTAGATACATCAGTAAAATTGTCAACTTTGATGTAATCTGATAAGTTTTGAAATCTTTTCAGCCGCATAATGTCATTATCACAAGGCCCCCTCGTAGGTTCTGATGTGTCTAGAGGGGGCTTTGGAGAAAACCCTGGCCCACATTGTCTGCAGTTTGTGTATGACTACAGATTTCCTTCTCCTTAACACTTGTTTCCTGAGCATAAGTCACTTTTCCACTTCCTGATTCTTCTGTTGTACTTTTTTCTTCAATCGTCTTCTGAATAAAGCTTTGAAAGAGACTTTTATGTTTCTGCCCCCCACCTGTAGAATTCTCTTCTCTATCATCAGACTTTTTACTCTTCTTATACCATTTTGACTTCTTCTCCTTTCTTTCCAGCAATTGCAACTCTTGCTGACACTTATGTAATTCTTGCCTGAGTGTGTTCATTTCTTTTTGAAGTTTTTCACAAGTCTCCCAGTCTTTAGAATTTTGGGCTTTACTTTGATGTAACATCTTGAACTTAATCTCTTTTTTCTTCCCATCAATATCTTCCAGGAGTTTAATAACATGCTCTTTCCTAAATGATTCTGTTGTATTCTTTCTCTTTGCTGATTTTTCTACGTCTATTTCACTAGACAAAGTTGATCTTGACTTACCCTTCTTAAATGTAAAACTGGTATCATTCCTGACAGCTTCTTTAGCTTTTTCGTAAAGCACATCTCTCTTTATTAAGAGGGAAGGATCGTCTAAAGCCAGATTTGCTGAAGCCTCATTGATAGCAGTTTGGTAGGGTGTTAGAATTCTCGTTGTTCCCTTGCCATATATCTTGGAGGATTCAATAATATCCTGGCTTTTACTGGTTGTACTTGTCCCCTACAGTAAGAAGAGAGAATTCCTGTAAACTGCCGTTTTTACTTCAATGTACACAGTAACTTCTGTATTTCCTTTAAGCAAAATACATACAAAGAGATGCATTTACATAAATGGCTTCAAAAGAAATTAACTAACAGAAATAAAAATATCCTGCTTTGAAGTGTCTTTTTTATGGTTATAAGCCAGGTGCTAGAGAACTTTACACTAACCTTTACTTTTGGGCCAATCTGGACGTTGCCATTATTGACTAAAATAGTAGTCTGAACTTGTCCACAGCTTTGTCCATAGCTGGCACCTGCTGACCTTGCTGAACCAGCTGTCACAAAGGACATACATTTTAGGTAAACAAGCATATCTTTTCCCCAGTGGGATTAAGATTTTGCTACAAAGTGTTGTAGTGGAAGATTAAGTGCCTAAATTCGGTTCTACTTTATATTCAATGCATTCCAAGAGCTGGAAATTGCAAGAAGTGTACTAGCATTTGGTCAGGCCAATAAAAACAACTTTAATGAACATTTATATGTAATGAACATTACATATTTTTAGAGGACATGCACACAAACTTAAGAATAAAATTAAATGTCACAAAATGGAAGAACACTGCACTTACATTTGGATGTAGAAGTACAAGTGGTTTTAGACACTGTTATTATACTAGAGGGTCTAGTGGTTGTTTCCTGGTTTGTGAATTTCTGACACTGCCAAAGAAAAATAGAACTCGTTTTAAATACTGTTCTTAATATAAATAAGCAGGTGACATTTGAAAAATAAATGGGCATTTATTAAACCCATAAATAAACTTACCTCGTTCAAGACTACGCGAATCTTTGCCTTGTCTTTTACAGACCCTAAGTCCTTTATATCTAGATATTCTTCCCACTCATTGTCATATTGTTGAAATACTATCGTTTCTCCACTGTCGATCTCAAACTCTTTTTTAACAGTGAGCGGAAATGCTTCGTCAAGGACGAAAACTTTCCGTCGCTCTCCGTACAGGACAAGAACCTTTTCAAAGTAGAACAAAAAAAAAATTAGCATCCAGCATGCATATTTGTAGAGATGAAATATACTCATGAATATGTAAACGCGTAGAGAAAGCAATACAAGAAAAAAATTAAAGGAACGAGGACGTTTGTACTTGTTAAAACACGAGAACAGATTTAAAAGAAGCGATGGCCAAGATGTAAGGGCAAATAAAACAAATTTGCTTACCTTTCGTTCGCTCATGGCGAAAAAACTCCAAAACGACGTCCAAAACAGCGCGAAAAAGCAATAGAGATCCTTTGCGCGGCGACTCATTTCCAGGTTCTCTCGGCCTTCCAAGATGGCTGCCATGTCAAATTCCCGACCCAGGGGCAGCGCCCAAGTGTCAAAATCCCTTCCCAGGGGAAAGGTGGCTGAGTCAAATTCCCGTGGGTAGCCCCCCCCCCCCCCCCCCCCCCCGCACCCTGGGGCTTAACATTGACAGGTGCATTACTGCAAGTCAAGCGGAATGAAAATCAACCGTTTAGATTTTGTGAGTGCACATCATGGAATTCCATTGATTGCTTCATCGCTGTCTGTCGAGAGGAATGAAAGGACAAGACTGAACCCGGGCTCGCATGTAAGTTTTTTGTTTGTTTAAGCTGACTTGTTCTTTTCCATCGGTTTTCCAGCCGGCTTAAATTCGATTCAGTGTATTCATAACATGCCTGTAGGAGAAACAGCCTATTCAGCTTAAAACTAACTTCTTTTGTGTTGTCTGAAAAAACCGTTTTATGAAACCAGACTTTTACTACCATTTTCGAGCTACCGTGAACGGCTAACTTTTTAGCGCGTTTTCTCACGATCGAGCAAAACATTCAAGTTTGTCTAGACAAACTGTCGCGTTTTGCAAGTGAACCAAAGATCAAGATCGCTCGCTGTCTCAGCATTTACCAAAAATATAAAGCCGCCATTTGCTGTCGACATTCATTGAAGAAACATAAAACGTCGACGCAAAAGTTTTCGAAACCTGTGTTTCATGACCAGAAACACACAGGCTGAGTTGCCAAAACTTGACATGTTTACGCTCCAAACGCGACGGTTTGTCTAGGCAAACTTGAATGCTTTACGCGTGAAAATTCGCGGAAAAAAGTTCGCCGTTCACGGTAGTTCGAAAATGGAAGTATCTTTTTTAGTGAAACGGACTGAATTTGCTTTGCTAACGGCAGTGTTATTCACAAAAAATAATCATTTCGCTTAGCGAAATTTACGGATTGCAGAACGTTCACTCTCTAGACACTAATCCTTGACTTTATTTAGATACCGACTCATGCCATGCAATTCAAAAGAAGAGATTTCTTTATTTTTGCTAGGATAACCCTATGCTAACCCTAACCTTTTACCCTAACCCCTAGGGTTAATGTTTGTAGAGTTAAAACAGTAATCGGTTCAACTTCGCTGATTTCATTGTTTCGCGGAACAAAAGGTTTCTTTCGTCAAAGTCCAGTTTTTGCATGCGTAATTTTTTGGAAACAAGGCAGACAACAGCGGGAAAAAATACAGGACAGTGTTTAACACACGTAAACAAACTCGCACGCGAAATTTGGAGTTGTTTTGACAATGTTCAATTTAGCCAAAAACTTAATCTGCGCGTCTTGCCCTCACGCCTTCATATTGTCCTCTCAGCCGCGGATAACAGCAGTGGTTTTCGACATAAAAAGCAAGAAAACGGAGAAATAGTTTGCTTAAAAATAGCACACAACAAAACGTACAAAAATATAGAAAATTCAGGACAAAAAGGGCAATACTTCTAATACCTGAAAGTAAATTCTTGCTTTCGACATCCACCATCTTGAAACAAAATACAACCAATCACTATTGTTGAAACTCTTCACGTGATCTAGTTTCCAATCAACAGCAGAATTTTTTTACGGAATATAGTACGAGGCCTGGTACGACGCTGCGCATTGGTCCACATGCATAGCCAATATTGACAATATCTAGCCAATAAAAATTGTGCGTTCCTTTTGTGTCAGTCAAAACCTTCCACATCAAATCACATCTGCAAAACGAACACGTGATACCTAAAACCGAGATATAAAAACCGTGTCCCAAAAAGTCCCACCCTTGTCTTGGTGCGCGGAACTGAAGTCCCATGGACTATACCAAAGATTTCAGCCGTAAAATGGGTGAGCGTTTTTCTTAAAATTTCGTCAAAGCTCTCATTGCATTCCTATCTATGCTAACTATGTAACGCGAAATAAACTTACAGAGTAATCTTTAGACTTTTCAATTTTTTCACACATTATCAAGGTTTAATACTGCGTTGTTTGAACGTTGTTTGTACTTACGTCATAGGAAAACCTAAAAACTCACAAACTTCTCTGCGCTTTTTCCGTTTCAGAGACGAGTTCGATTAAGTGTGAACCGATCAGTCACGGTAAGCGTTCTTATTTTAGTGCTTCGTTTCTTCTGTTTGTTGACTTGCCTTTCGTGAGCTAGTGGTGGACTTACAAGTTTAACGAAATGCCATCGCTTAAAAATTGAGCTTATTTTCTGTACAATTTCCTTTAGATTCAGAGGCGCAGAGCCCCGTAATAAATCAGCATGTCAATCAAGGTAAGCAACGCTATCTTAATATTTTGAAACTTTTTTGGTTCATTTCATTTAAGACAGCATTTGTGTAGTTGTTTACTGAATCAAAACATGTTTACGTGTTTACCGCCAACTTGGGGGGGATATCTCTTGCAATCGCAGTTCGTTATAAAATACACTGTAAGCCACCGAGTAAAAAAAATATTTTTTTGCGTATTTCCCTTCAGATTCAGAACTGCACACAAGTTAAAGATATCGAAATAAGTGAGGTTATTGAATTTTTTTTCGAATTTTCGTCTCGCAGTTCCATTTTAGTTGCCGCCAACTTGGCGCCGAACGTCGATTCAATTCCTAATAAGGAAGCGACCTCTTAAAAACTATTTTTTGTACATTTTCCTTTAGATCCAGGACTGAAAGTCGAACCAACAGATCAGAGTAAGTTACGTTATTTTAATATTTCGGAACTTAAAGTAATTTTCGAGTTCTACGAATCGAACGAATTTCAGTGCTTGCCTCCTTTATAGGCCTGTTATACATTTTTTAAACCGCTGGCCGGTGTACTGCAGATATATTACGCATAAGGGTAGGACTAACGGTCTATTATTTTTGAAGGGCGTGGGGATGAAAAATCCTGAAAAAATCGTTTCAAAAAGCGAAAAAATCACATTTTCAGACATGGAAAGAATTGTCTGCATGAAGATGCTACTAGAAAAAAAATTGTTTCCACAAGGACACAGACAAAGATGTTTGTCTTGGAAAAATTGTCATCCCCCCCCCCCCCCCCCCCCCTCCCCCACCACTTTCAAAAGATAATGGTTCATCCCTGAATAGATGTAAAACGGCAAGACACCATATGACATAGTTTCATACATTTCCTTCTTTAATAAACGTACGTTTTTAACAGAATGTTTTGTCCTCCCATTTTTAATAATAAGCATTTCAATGTTACAGATATCAATGATCAGCCTGTGATGCCAAGGATAGTAAATTACTGTAAGCATTTCTTTTGAATACAGTCAGTTTCACGATTTCAGACTCAGAACCTTGATGACATTATCTTAAAAGAAATGATTTTTCTATATAAAATTAAGTTTACTCTAAAAGTCAGTTAAATCTTCTCAACTACCTATTAAATAGGGGCACCCAACAGGTCCAGAAGACCTATAATTGCCTACAATTTTTCGATTAAAGTGTGATGAAAAAACTAGAGATTTCTTTAGCTCAAACTTTCATGACACAACCAAATTAATTGCCTGATTTCATGCCATGCACGGGCCTGACACTACCGGATTTTTGCGGACCTATTTACAACTTGTAAATGTTAAGATGGCGACGAAAACAGTTGGCACTAGTCTTGTGCAAGTAAATTATGTAAAAATTATTGCAAAAGCCCAAAGGTCCATAACTACACTTTGACTAAAGTGGGTTCCGCATCAAAAAAGATTCAGGAAAATACAGTAGTGCCAGGCCCCCACGCAGTATGAAATCTTTCATAGGGAGAAAAATGTTGTTTTGGGCATGAAAAAAGCCCACCTACATTTTTCGAGAAGACACTAATGGCTCATAAATTCAGGTAATAATATTTCGTTCCCAAAAATTATACACTTTTCTTAACATTTAAAAATGAGCCTCACCCTTTTGTCAAACATGAGCCTATATTTTGAGATTTATACTGTGATATTACAACTCATGAAAATTCCCAGAATGACATCCCATCTTTTATCTCCTAGTACAATGATATATATATTTATATCTAAAAACATTCATATCTAATAACTGTATGTTTAACACCAAACATTGAAAATCTTACTCTTTTTATAGATTCCTTAGCAGATGGTATGAATCTGCACACTAGAGGTAAATATAAGTCTCATATGAAAATTACTCATAACTTAGATTTGCAATTTATGACTATTAAACCATAATTACAACTATCCATTTACCCTATCAAAAACACTACAGCTGACCTAATTACAAACAGATTGCAATTAAAACATTCTTCACAACATATAAGCTAAATGAGGATTGTTCTTACATTAGGTCAAGGCTCTGCAATTACCAGCAGTGTGAGACACCATCTGGTGCAACGCCGTAAGTACATTTCAAAATAAATAAAAAAAACAGTACCACTCAAATAAATGTTCAGGAAACAGATTTGTTCTCTTTAGTTTAAACAACCGTTTAGTTGCTCTAAATGGAGATGAAACAAATTGTAAACAGTTTCTGAAAAGCTAGCTTAACTTGCGAACAATATATGTTACAGTTGTACCTGATCACAAGTCTAAAAGCTGAACATACAACACCACTAAGTGGTCTTAGCAGGGATGTAGCTAAGAAAACGCTAAGCCGGCTCATGAACAAGCCCACCTGGCTTTTCTGGCCTTCGCAGCCCTGTTTTTGTTTTCATGTGAAATTTAAACCAGATTTAAGTTCTCTTTCAGCCACTGAAATTAGCCGGCAGTCCGCCCTTAGCGACAACCCTGTCTTAGATAAAAAAATCATCACCCATTGTTTTGAAAAAATCACAAAGTAATAGAAGAATTAAATTTCTTTTAGGACATCACCATCGTCACCACAGATCTAGACCAATGCAAAGTGGTAAGTATACATTAAGAATACACAAAACTAAATTTACTAATAATTCAACTGCGTGTTATCATAGTATTCTTCAATGTGTAGTGCTATAAATTATCCATACCTCCCTCACAGAAGGAATTTTCCCTAAGACTCCTCCACCCCATGCTAATTATTCCAAATAAAATGTCATATAATTCCTTATAGTTCTTGGCCTTCAAGACCCCTCTCATCCCCAGGAATTTCCAATCCCTTCTGTGGGAGAACTATGGATATCAAGAAGATCAGCAATACATTTAGCTATCAATAAATAAAATCTTTGACTTCACGCCACCAAAGATAACCAGAACACGCATTTCAACTTGTTTTTTCAGATCACCAAAGGAGAGCAGGAGCCCCAGAAAGTAAGTAGATCTATGGTTTCTTCCTTTATCAAAACTAGTTTTTGGCCTAGAATAAAGACTGCAAACAGTCATTGTCTTTTCCTAACATGCAAACACTTTAAAAAAAAACTGTACCACTCAAATTACACTTTCGGCAATAAACTTTTACGACACAAATTTGTTCTTTTTAGTTTTACCAATCATTTAGTTACTCTAAATGAAGATGAAACAAATTCTATACAGTTTCTGAAGCTTAACTCAGCAAGAATATTTGTTACCTGATCACCTGATTATATTGAGTAATCTTAAATTAAAAAAAATCCTCACCCATTGTTTTGAAAAAATCACAAAGTAATAGAAGACTTAAATTTCTTTTAGGACATCAACATCCGCACAACAGGTCTAGACCAATGCAAAGTGGTAAGTATACACGAAGAATACACAAAATTAAATTTGCCGGTGCTATTAATTCAGCTGCACATTATCATTCCTCAATGTGTAGTTCCATAAATTATCCATACCTCCCTCTCAGAAGGAATTTTCCCTAAGACTTCTCCACCCCATGGTAATTATTTCAAATAAAATGTCATACATTTCCTTATAGTTCTTGGCCTTCAATACTCCTTTCGCCCTCAGGAATTTCTAATCCCTTAATTTACTTATCTTTAAGCATACCCACGACATCAGAGAAATCATACCACAAGTGGAAGAGTGTTGCAACATTCACGTAAGTACATCTATAATTAAAAAATAATAACTTCTTGTGTAATCAGAAGCAATCATATTGCTGCCTTAGGGTGAAAACTACAAGTCGGAGTCTCTCTTTTTTTTTTTCCTACCATGCAACAAAGACATGAATGTGAATCATATAAATCGAAATCAAACATGCGAAGCTACAACATGCAAGAACCATGCACATAGAAGCAAAAAGAAAAAGACAATGGAGGAATTTTTGATCTTTTCAACATCCCACCTTTCCCACCTATTTAACTGATAGCACTGCCCATTTTGCGAAAACAATAACACTTCACAGAAAATTGCCAGTGTTGTTGTATGATCAATACAACACAAGACATCTTCTCTAAAGAATGCCTTGGTCAATTCTTGAAATATCAAATAATCACTGACTAATTGAATTCACCATAATTTCAATGATCAGCAAAAATACAGAAAAATTCTACATCTTTTTCTTTGTATATGTTGTGGTTCAATTTTATCCTTGGTTCAAATTTTATTCTCCTTTGTTTTAAACTCATTATCATACATTACCATACCCAAAAACAAAGGAAAATAAAATTTGAACCAAGGATTAAATTGAACCACCACATCTACAAATAATGACAAACAATAATATTTTGTTTTAGATGACCTGAGCATTAATCCCCACAATTTTTGGATAGACCACTACACATGGATGACCAGACATTTATTAAACGTAGAGGCCTATCTACAATCTCATAATCCAAGTGTGTTGCCATCACTTCATCCTCATCTGGTAAACATAGAACTTCTTGATATCTTCATAACTACATTACTTTGTAATCTGCTTATACAAGACAAGTCATTTACATTTTTAGTACTTTCAAGAAAAATTATAAAACTAACTAAACATTAACAACATCTATACTTCAGATTATCACTGGAGATCACAACTCAAACCCACATCTACACTCACTGGTACAAAACTGTGCCAAGGTAAATTAAATCCATTACTTGTTACCTATTTCCTGCATGTATTTCCTTTGAAACACTTAGTTGAGTCAAAAATGTATTTTAGCCAAAACACACCATGAAAATTAAACTTGCAACAAGTGACTATCTTTCTCACTCTATATGCGTGTAATTGAGCTTTCTGAACAGTCTTTTTTTAGCTTAATTGCTGAAATAATCCAGTGTACTTATGTTTGTAACATTCTGTAAAATATACGGTTAATTCAAAATATTTCAGACATAGCATTCAATTTTTTTTCACTAATCATAGCAGTACTGATATTAATTGACCCTAATTCACTGTCTACAAAGAAATAATAGGAGAACCTTCTATCCATTTAATAGATCACCAGGGATATCTATCACATGATGCGAAATCAAGCATCTCACTGGGAACAGGTAAATAAATAACAAAATTAATCTGACATCTTCGCAGCATTTATTTTCAAGAAAAAAATACTAAATTAAATAAAAAGTTCTAAACCAGGGCTGCAAATAATTTTTGGATAGTGGCCAGTCTTGTTGACCGGCCAAACCAATTTTAGCTCGGTCACGTCTCGTTTTCGACCGGTCAAAATATTGAAAATATTTCTTTTGAAGAAATAGCCTATTAAGCCAAAAACATGCTCATGAAAATTCGTCATATAAAAGTTTTAATCGATAAAAGTATCACTAAATATGTTCGCTATTTGCATTTCGTTTTTTTCCACAAGCAATGGCCTCAGACTACGTTCTACTCGCCATAAATTAATACACCTCTGCGCGTCATCATTTTAAAAGCTTGCAAAAACAACGAGACTTTGAAGAAAATCTGAAATATCTTTAAACCTCTGGTAGAGGGTAGGTTTTCATTCTGTTCAACGGAAACTGTCAATAATTCAATAGCAGTGTAGTATTTATCTTGGTGCAGAAAAACGGTAATTTGAGATCTATGATAACTTTATTTACAAATCGCAGTGGCGTGAAGAGACGAGCCTGACTGCAAAATTCCTTCCACAAAATGAACACTGGCAACCTTTTACTTTCATTGTTAATGAAAATACTCCTTTGTATTTTCTAAAGCACCACTGGTGAAAGTAATTTTCTAAACCGATAAACACAACTCAAAACAAAGCGGTAAAGCGAGACTGTGAGCAACAAAAAAAGCAAAATCTCTCCGCAAGATGCGTATCAGATAACACTGCACCAGCGTATCAAATCTGTTCGTGCTCAAAAGCCAAAAATTTCGAACTAAAGATTGAAAAATGAAAGAAACTTGAAATAAACTTTGTTTCAAATTAAATTTCAATTAAGATGAAGCCAAGAAATGTATTCAAAAGCGTCAAAATATCGATAATTTCAAAGCAGTGAAATTCTGCACGCAAGCCATGTATTCACATGTTCACGCTAAAGCGAAAGTTTTAATTTTAGTGGATGGCTTTTGCAGTCAATTGTTCACTAAATGGATTTACCGATCCTTCGAAAAATTCCAGCTAAACTCGAAGGAAAAATGTATATAACCATTTTCAACAGATATTTAATAAACCACTTTCGAGTGCTAGAATATTTATAAATCAGAACGTCCCTGAAATAATTATTTACATATCATCCGACAAGTTCTTGTGTCTTATTTCTAAATAAATTGTCTGACATTTTCAATTATTTACATATAAGGAGATAATGGCTTGAATTCGGTCTAAATAATAAATTTACAAACGCGCCCCATACGCCCGACAACTGAAACTGTAATTGCGTGTTAATACTAGACGATGATTGATGCGATATTCATTGTAGTCCGTTTAGCGTATGTTACCGCTAAAACTTGACAAAGCCGCAGAACGTGACCGTCACATCTGCACTCTCCGTTTTGTGACTGCAAGCTGCTAAGATTTTTATGATTTAACTGTTTATAATTTCCAAAAATAATGCAAATAAATTAATTTTTCTAGTTATTTTTGTACATGACCGGTCAAAATGACCGCCAAACCAAAATTTTGTCCGGACAAATAGTCATCTTGGCCGGACATTGTCGGTTGACCGGCCGTTATTTGCAGCCCTGTAAACGACTTTGAACCAAACAATAATGCACCTAATCTTCTCATCTGTTATAGGTTGCTCACAGCAACACACATACCAACAGTGACAGCAGTGAGTAACTGGGTGTTCATATGTCCCTAGAGACAGGTATTCAAGTAATTTGTCTTGTCATGCCTGTTTGATTTATACTTCAGGAATGAACTTTACTGTTAAGCCATCAAAATTGAAACTAAATGGGTTGAATATTATGAAGAAAAGTTCAAGCTTTTCCTGTGAAGTGTTAACCTCCAAATACTTTCAACAATTGAAGTTTCAATATTCAGCTCGTAAGTTTATGTCCAGGGTTCAAAATAGCAGCCAGCTCTAGCCGGCACTTTGACCACACTTGCCAACAATTTTTCACCAAAGAAATAGAAAATGTCATGCTTTTATCAGCCAACTTAGTCACTATAAATATAGTAAGCATTTCATATTAGACAATAAAGCAGTCAACAAACATTTTAAAAGCTTTATAGAAATGTTTTAAAATAAGTACAAAGAGTAGAAAAAGGCTTGGAAATTTAAAGTGTGCTGCAAATGTTGAAATGGAGAATTGTTGTTCACATTTGTTCAAGCGTGAAACATGCTATATTGATCCTATGAAATATAAAGTGAACTGACTGACATCTGTAATAAGTCAAACAGGGACTACACCATTTCCAAAGAATTTCTTGCCAAAGGTCACTCCCATTATGTCAGAAACTTAAGAATTTCTATCTCTTAATTTAATGTTCTTCTAATGGTTCACTAATACTAATACCTTTCAAAGTAGATGCAGTTTAAATGGAAACCCAGTTTTAAAATTCCCATAAAGTTACTCCAAACTACATGATCAAAAAAAAAAAAAATACTGCACCTATTAAACTTTTTATCTAACTAATATTTTTTACATCTTTTTCTCCAGATTGTGTGCTTCCAGCAGTAACCAATCTACACAGTTACCATACTATGTTGAGTTGTAATAATGTGTGCTTCCACCAGTAACCAATCTACAGTTACAATATTATGTTGAGTTGTAATTATGTGTGCTTCCACCAGTGACCAATCTACACAGTTACAATATTATGCTGAGTTGTAATTATTTCAGTTATATAACTTAGCATTAATGTGATTCAATCAAACAAGTAGCTAATAATAATAATAATAATAATAATAATAATAATAAAAATTGTAACAATGTTAAATTCCTTATTTATCGTAAAAGGTGTACTTATACTTGTACACAAAAGAAGAAATTTGATGCAAAAAAGATTGACAAAAGAAAATTTGAAAAAAGATTCACCATAGTGAAACCTTAAAATAAACTTGTTTAATTTATAATATCAATTTTCCTTGTCATTTTATCTACGTTAACATCTAGTTTACAGATTTCTCACATGGATGACCGCAGTCACAACAATATCAATTCTTAACATCAATAACCTACATCAAATAATTATCTTCTCTTCAGAATACAACATCTTTCCAGTTATTCACATCATGATAAACTCCACCACGTGAATCCTTTTGGACCTATATACAACAAAAGATAAAAAAAATCAATTCAAACAATCATCAACAGGAAGACTTCCCTTCATTCTAGGAAGATCAAAGGCAACTCTCCTCTCACAGTAAAAGTTTTGCCATTAACATGCCATTTTGCCATTTAGCGTTCACATCATCCAATTCTGTCTGTAATCATACTTTAAACAAATCAGACTCCCACTATACAGTCACATGATTTTGTTAATAATCACTTGTACAATTACAGACTACATTCCACTCCATTCAGACCTATTACTAATAGTAATCAGACTGAGTGGAGTACAATTCAGGGAGTAATCACAGAAGTATTCCAAATCACCTGACCAACCAGCATAACAATGATTTGAAATTACAAACAGAGTTACTTCCTAAATTATACAACTACAAATAAGTAACATGTAGTAATTATTACTACATGTAACTTATTAATTAATCGTATCAATAACAAATTTCAACAGTAGGAAGTCTTTGAGAACCTCTTTTGTGTGAAAAAGTCAAGGTATATTCAATCACTTGTCTTTTACAGACAAAAGAACAACACTAAGAAAAAACCCATTGACGTGCATGTGATTGAGATGCAAATCATATAGGTGTCCAATTATAGCTATCCAATTTGAAGAAATTCAAATCGGATACCTGTAATTGAACACCCACTTGATCACACACCTATTATGTAACAAATAAGCATGCACAGAACAAATCAAAATCAATCAGTTTGGTGACATCCGGATAAGTAAGTGTTGTCAGCTTCAGCCTTCAGCTTCGACTGTTAACATTTCCTCAACCTTGATTATTCCACATATCACAAAAACGTCATCCACCAGCTGTTTACTCATAGCCCCCGTCATAACGTCACATCAATTTCTCACCTAGTTTACTTCCTTGTCCAGCTGATACCCCAAGCGGCGTTTGAATCCTCTTTATTTCCATTAAAATCGTTTCGCTGGTATATAAATTTCATCCTTCCGAACGGCAATCACGTTCCGTTTTCTTCTGCACAAATTTATCTTCGTCGACCGCTGTCCCGCTAGCGCTTTAATTTCCGTTTAATTCCGCTTTGGTCACCCTTTCGTGGACACCTGACCTCACAAGCTTGTCAGCTGTAATACATGGTTCATACGAATTTCATAAACTTGTATGCAAGAATTTTTCCAGCACTTTTCGAGGACGTTCAACAACATTCAAGGGCTCCGTTTCCTCAGCAACTCGTACAAATTTCGCAGTATTTTATCTCTGATTTCCCGACCCACGTTTGGAACATCGATTACCGTATTCTACTCCACCCTTTGCATGACGAATTTTTCTTCTCACCTCGACGCAGTGAACCAGCCTTTGTACCGGCAATTTAGTTCCCTCTCACGATTATAAATGCTGTTACCTCTTTAACCTCATCATTTCAGAGTAAACAGCGCCAAACTCGAATATTAAATATTTCATTCCAACTAGAGGGGCCTACCCAATACATTTGGGAAACCCCATAAACAGGCGCATTATTTACGTCACGCGCTCTAGACTCAAGTCAATCTCGTTCCCAGAGTCCACAGGCTCCACGGTCAGCGGTTTAGTCGCCGGGTGAAACTCTGGGGAAATGGAATTTTTTTCCCACGAATTCATGGGTTCCGGTTGTTGTGCGCATGCTTAGCTAGTAAAACGGAAGTGAAAAAATCGGGAAAAACCGAAGGCTCAGGGGTCAGTGTAAAAATCTGAGAACTCCACTCCCTCGATCGCGATCGCGACATACGACTCGATATACAACTCGTAAAGTCAAGTGGATCAACGCTTTTATGGGTGATTTAAAGGCTCCTTTGAAGAAAAAACAGCTCAACGGGAAAACTGCGATAGATCGATAGTGCTGTTTGAAAGCAAAACATTAGAGATTGTGTAAGCTCCTGGAGGACAAACGTAAACAAAGGGAGTCGTAATGCCAAGTTGTATACGAATGTATATTTTCTCTGGAAGAAATCTTTCGAGGAAGGCCAGTGGTCGAATCTACATTTACACACAGCATTGTAAACGACGGCCATGAGAGCACGGAGCAACTGCACGCCGATCGAAAGCTCATTTCGAAAATCAAATTTTCATTGAAATGCAATCGGATCGAATAGGCAGGTAAGCAATTATGTGCCGTATTTTCCACTACAGTGGGAGACTACAGTTGCAAGATTGGTTTCACCAAAAAAGCTGGAACTTTGGCGGTCCGTAGCAATAACAGATATGTAGCGGTTTGGTTGTCATCCCATGGAACTTCTTGCTCGTTTGTCATCGGTTTTACGAATGATGCAGGTTTCGCTCCCAACCGGCGATTTCGCACCCACCGAGTTTGCCCCCACCGATTTCTAACGTAGTCACGCTTTTCTCATGCTTAAAGAACGAGAAATATTCTAGATAGATTTACTCAAATTTACTCATTTTCCCTCTGTTGTTGACGAAGTTCCTCGGTACATTTTCGTCATGACTTAAAATCGAAAATTTCATCTGGCATTTGTAACTCATTACATACATACATACTTTATTTGAAATAGGTTCAATTGAGGGCAGCCAAAGGCTGATGTGGACCTATATTAAAGCTACATTGTACAAGTAATATTATATAAAAATTATGCTAAACAAGTGATGAACTAAATACAATTATCGATTTAAATGTGGTGAAAATTACTAAATTAAAAATATGTGAAATCTTGATCCTTGTGTGACACCATGCATGCTTCTTTTACAAAGCTAATGTTTTTGATGAAAAGTTTATGACGACGCTGTTTCAAAAGCTTCTGAAAGTTCTTTAAAGAGGTGGACTGTTTAAGTCCGGTTCTAACTCATTAGACAAATGATGAATTTGTTTTACCTTTAACCGAACTATTTGTAGATAAAAGTGACTGTTTAAAGCATTTATAAAATGCTGTCACTTATCAGAAAGATATGGCCTTGCATTTATGAATACAGTGTAATTGTACTTTATTTTTGCTGAAATTAAAGTTCGCCAAGGGTGATTCTTTGAACTGATTTAGCTAATTGTAACATTCACTGAGTGCTACCATATGAATATTGGTTGAATATGGTATTGGTTTTCTGTACATAGCCTACCCCCAACTGCATGCAGCCAGTACAGCCCAAGAAATACTGCTTGTGTGTCATAGATTGCTTGAATGGCTTGTTGTGTTACCCCATTTCTGTAGCATTAAGTGACTAGGCATATCTCTTCTTCCCCTGTCCCCCCAGATGGAATATTAGTCCATTGCAGGAATACTGCCAAAAGTATATTTGTTGGAACCCATTTATATTTGAGAGTTAAGTGTCTTTTCCAGAACACAACACAATGACCCTGGCTGGGGCTTGAAACCTGGACCATTCAATCCGAAGTTTACTGGTGGGGCCTTACATTAGCCCACTGTTCCCCCCCCCCCCCCCCCCCCCCCATCTTGTTGTTGTACTACAGGTTATTTTGGCAAGTTATGTAGATTTGATTTGATTCGGCAGATTCACCAAACAAGTATTTGTGAAATAAACATATCTTGCAAAGACCCCTGAAACTCCACAAGACTGTCAAGAGGTGTGGGCTGGAATAAACACCACCCAGTAACTTGTACAAAACACAAAATGATAAGCAGTCAGAATGAGTGGCAAAAATGTCAACTTTATTCTCATGTTACAGTTGGTGGACATAGGTGTCTATTGGTTGTAATTTAGCCAACTGCAGGACCTGCAAAAATAAATTAAAACATTGATTGTGTAACAATTGCAATAGGGGATGATAGGACAGCACAACTCTTGGTTAAGTCTTCATTTGAGCCTAGTGGCCTATAAGTCCATCCAGGTTTCCACAGTCTTAAGCAGTTGGTGGTTTGGCTGGGGTGGATTTTAGAATAAATTATTGTAGGAACCAAGAGAGAGAGAGAGAGTTATATCTTTTCCATCTGAGACCAATAGGTAAACATTGTAAAAGTATATCAACAAGCAAAGTGCAGTTTTCTAAGTAAGGACTGGTGTTTGAACTTTATATCATGCCCTTTCAAGGTTCAATGTGGTTCACAATTCTTTCACATACCATTACCAACTGTCTAAAGAAATTCTCATAAACAGTTGCATGCCCTGTGGCAAATATGGAAGTTTTCAATTTCCTTTATTACAAAAAATACTCTACATAATCAATGTCCGATAATTTTCAATATAAACAATATTCCTGCATAACAGCTGATAACAGCCGGCGTTGCACACAGATGCAGTCGCTGGGATGTATTTACGCTTAGAAAAGCACCAGAATTTACCAAAAAATCGGAGTTGTATAAAAAACACATCAGACAATTTCCAGCTCCTCGATCGAAGAAAATACTATTAAAAGCGGGTGAAAAATGGGTGAATACCAAAATCTAAAGCTAGTTTTTACCTACCTTGAAAACGAAACGGGAAATGGCATCATAAATCGCGGTTTAAGGCCAAGATACTGCAAAACACAAACGAACAAACTCCAAAAATCTCGGCAAAATGGCCGCTAAAGCTTCATAAGAAACTTCCGGAAGTACGTCTGAGTTCGAAGGCTATTGTATTGAAACAGCCAATCAAAAAAATTCGAATTAATTCGAATAATTCCATTTCCCCAGAGTTTCACCCGGCGACTAAACCGCTGACCGTGGAGCCTGTGGACTCTGGGAACGAGATTGGACTCAAGTTCAAACGAACCTCATTCCCAGGACCTCTCTTATTTTCCCCCAAGCGAAAGCCCTGGGAACGACGTTTCAAACTCTTTTCGTAGTTGTCAAGGGTTTTCGTCCCCAGAGGCCGCAATCCTCCTGGCCCCAGTTGTTCAAAGGGCAGATAACGCTATCCATCGGATAAATCACTATCCAGTGGATAAGTGTTAATAAAACAAACTGCGCTATCCACTGGATAGTGATTTATCCGGTGGATAGCGTTATCCAGCCTTTGAACAACTGGAGCCTGATCTGCGCCAGGAATCGTTGCCTCTCGCTAAGCCTCTCGCCGCTCCCAATTTCTGAGCATGCGCAGAGTAGCCGCTCGCTGTTTTTCAACCAATCAGATTTGTCATATTTGACAATGAGTCCGTGAATCCCGACTTCCGGTTTTAGAGGCGGCCAGAGGCCTCGATTCCTAGCGCAGACCAACACCGCGGCAGAACGTCTACCCATGCGCCAGTTTTACAGCACTTCCGGAACTTCCGGTCGTCTTTACGGTCGTTCTGGGAATAAAATATTAGGGAGTTTAAGAAAACCACAACGGCAACGACAACGGGAACGTCGCTAAACAAAAGGTTTAATGAGTAGAACAATGGCTGTGCACGTGCGTCTTACAGTCAAAATACTCAGCGCGTGCCGCTTAGAATTCCAGAAAAGTTTTGATTAACGGCGAACGGATTGCATTATTGGTTTCAAACATTCAAATTTAATTTGAATATTGTAGATCATCCAACCGTGAACACGTGAACACGTGAGACTGTCAGAAATGAAGCAATTTGATTGGTTTATTTTTTACAGGTTCACGTGCTCACGTGTTCACTGTTGGATGATCTACAATATTCAAATTAAATTTGAATGTTTGAAACGAATAATGCAATCCGTTCGCCGTTAATCAAAACCATTCCGGAATTCTAAGCGGCACGCGCTGAGTATTTTGACTGTAATTCTTGGTACATTTCTTTGCCGTCCTCTGCAAAATAACAGGGAGCTTAAGCAAACTACGACGGCAACGGCAACGAGAACGTCACCAAACAAAAGGTTTAATGAACAGAACAATAGCTCTGCACGTGCGTTTGAAGTCTTGGTACATTTCCTAGCCGTTCTCTGCAAAACAACAACGTGAAATGACCCAATTCTGCGTATTCTGGACAACGTGAACCACGACGGCTAAATTTTGATTTTTCTATTTGGAGTTGAATGCTCTCGTTATATATTCAGCTGGAGATAGTTCTTAAACCGATAGATACACTGAATACATCTGGATAATCGCGAGATTCTCGAGTAAAATATAAATTCATTTTTCATCAGGCGTTGTCCTCGACGTCGCCGTCGTCATTGCTTAAGCTCCCTAACAACGTGAAATGACCGAATTCTGCGTTGCCTGGAGAACGTAAACCACGGGCACGACAGCTAACTTTTTAAATTTCTATTTCGAATTTATCGCTGTGTTCCAGATATAGTTTTCAGATAGTTTTGACAGAGAGAAACAAACTAAATGACTTTCGAGTATCGCGATATTCGTAGCTAAAATATAATTAATTTTTTAATCGACGTTGTCCTCGGCGTCACCGTCGTGGTTTCTTAAACTCCCTAATAATGAGGGTACGGCAAACTGTGGAGCCGACTGGAAGTTCAGCTACCCTGGCTAGCTACGTTGATAAGGTATAGATACGACCTCCACATTTCTTTTCGTCTTTCTTAACACAATTCTCGCTCCGCGCGATGCATGTCAACAACAACACGAAAACCACCTGAAACCACGAATAAAAAAATGCTGTTGGGCGTGAGCGGCTTGCTTTAAACATCTTTTAAAGCCTTGCTGCAAACATTAAATCACTTGGTGCAAAAGCTTGATATAAAAGAAAGGAATAAACTTTCCAAAGAATAAGTTTTTTCCCTACCTTCATTTCATAACTCTTACATTTTTGTTTTTAAACTCCGCGCCCGGCAATGTTGGCTTTACGTAATTAGTTTAAATAGGGGACCGGAAATCAAAAGATGGCCGGATGTCAAGTTGTCTACTCATGCGCAGTGCGTTTAGCCGCGGTGTTGCGCAGACCACAAGGATCGCGGCCTCTGGGGACGAAAATGTTGTCAATCTCGTTCCTTTGCTCGTTCCCCACGTTTCTCGTTCCCAGAGTCCACCAATCTCGTTCCCAGAGTCCACGGGCTCCACGGTCAGCGGATCCTCGCCAGGTGACCATCTGCTGACCGTGGAGCCCATGGGCCATGGACTCTGGGAACGGGAACGGGAACGAGATTGGGTACTTGGAGTAAAGTTCGCACGAAATAGCGACTAACAAATGACGCCAATTGTGTTTATTTTACTTGCGGTTCGCCCGATTGCTTTAGAAAGGTCCAAAATGCAAAGAAATTCATAGGAGATCTACCTCAGACCATATTTTTCCAAAGCATGAAATACTGCAGGCTGTGGTTTCTACCTTGATATTTCGCGCAATTTTCCTTAGTCTTAAAACTTCGACGATTATCGCGGCGACAAAATCGCGGGTGGCTTACACACGCGATTTTGAAATTACAACTCGGACAGCCACAAAAATGGTCAAACGTCACAATTCGAAATCATGGCATCCTCTTGTACCAGACCGCGGGCCGATTTTACAGTGCACAGAAAGTCTTTTACCAGCATTTTAATTAGATGACAAAACTTAAGAAGATATCAATAGTGGGGAAGAAAGTGATTTGAACCTCCAACTTCACAATAGAAACCAGGAATCAAGGTAACTTTTCAACAAAAGTCTTTGCAAAAGACCGCCATTGAGCACATAGTTTTGTAGTCTCTTACGAAAACGCTATGACCTGAGAGCGATTTTTTACCCAGTCTATCAAAACAGTCAAAATATACTCCTATGTCGTTTTTACTGAACCTTCATATAAGACCCCTTAACCTGATATGCTATTACTTCCGCGCCATTCCTCATTTTGAAAACTTCTATCCAAAATGGACATGTAAAAAATCACCTTACGAAAAATAGACGTACCTCACAAAACAAGTTTCCAAGAAAATAACTTTATTGAAATACAACGAAAACATTTCAATTTAACTTAAAATCACTAGCCAACTAACATTTCATGTTCTTTGATTATCTGCCTAGTGTATACTGTCCCACTTAATTTGTCCATGTACATTTGTTTTCTCAGTACATTTTATGAAAATTCACAGCTAAAATCAACACAATCATGCCAACTACAATACCTATGGATCTTACTATCCAATACTTCAACTAACAGAAAACACTTTTTACTAAACAAATTCATCAAAAAGGTGACATTTTCCCGAAATTTCAAACGTAACAACAGGTCAATTGCTCTCAACTATGAGAAGACCTCTTATCTTAAGAAATTACAGTCAACAACTTTTAACAAAAAGTGCTCGAGTCAACTGCCTAATATCCATTGCATGAATAAAGATCACACAAAGTCCAGATAAAAAGCCTTAATGATGCCGGTAGCTTTACTATAGTCCAGAGTAATGTTACGCAAATCAAACAATTGTTCATAAATGTCATCTTCACATGACTGAACGGTAACATCAGGGGCAGGCTGCCTTAACATTTCTTCAACTATGGGAGTAAACGCCTTCAGCCAAATAAGTTGGTAGTCATCATCTCGTACTGCAACTCGCACAGACGCCTTCGTACTGCAAGACGACACCAGCTGTACCGTGTTGCACGTCACGCACTTCGCAAGCATCTCTGGACCTCCCGTAACTTTAAGTAACTGTCTACGACATGTGCAGCATGACAGCCACCTTTTAAGGCCTTGCGCAAAACTTATCTTCTCAACGGAAATGCTCTTGACGTCGAACAGGTTTTCCAAAACTTCTTCACTTGGAGCTGCAAACACTTCCTCCGTTGGACTGACAACTGTATTTTGAGTAGTCGTCAGGTATTTAGCCAAGTCGTACTTCTTCACACGCACATGCTCAATAACGTAACAGTTATTGTTCACTACTTGCCGGATGGTATCTCCCCACAACGTTAGACTTATGGTGCCACTGTCGTCTGAAACGGCGCATCGGTTCAGCATTGCAACCGCGGACCCGTCTTTCTTGACAACATTTCGAACATACTCCGGACGAACACTCAAACATCCTTTCACAGAAATAATCTCACCTTCCGCCACCCACTTAACGCTTCCTATGCTGGTAACTTTTCCGTTGCCGTCATCTCCTCTACCAACGTCATACTCAAAAGCAATATCGCTGTTGTTTGCCGGCTCTACACGAGACCTCTTCGTCACAACTATCTCTTCTTCTGCCAATCTTCCACCACTGTTGCCACTAACGTTCACAAACTTCACCGCTTTCCTGGACTCTTCGTACCCTTTTAGAACCTTCTGCTTACTAGGATCGAAGCACACACACCGTCGTTTACGCCTTTGGTCAACCTGCAACGCAAAATTAAAACAAGACACCGATCCTCCCCTGCCCTTCGACGTAGCAGTAACATTGTGAACGTATCCTCTAACGCGAAGCTGATTGCTCATATTCCTTTCTTGCTCAACCAGCCACCGCACTAATTCTGCTTTCTGATCACTTTCTTCAAGTAAACACCCTTTTATTTAACGTCACTCGACCTAAATCCTCCAATCAAAGGATAAAACATAGGCACGCTAAGCGTGCAGGAGTTATTTTTTCAATTGATTGGGTGGCTTGGGGTAGAACTGGGTGTTAGTCCTGTTGGGATGGTTTATTTCATGGGTTGAGCTATTTGTGCATGGTTCATGTGCTTGGTCCATCGCGCCAACTAAGAGCAACTTTTGGAAAAATAACTCAAAAACAGTTTAAAAAGAAATTGTGCAAATGTTCTAAAATTAGGCTGCTTTCCCTTATAAATATGACTATGGTGTGCAACCGATCGATCGAACCATACCGTTGAAGACAAAAAATACGTCAGTAATTTCTTCAAACGTAAACAGAAAAAAATATCTGGTAGTCACTTTTAAGGTTACCTTGATGTTTAACTATCCATCCCCTTTCATTCCAAGCCGAAAGAAAATCGCTAAGCACATCAAAACATGGATTGAAAACTGTTGACAACATTTACCGTAAACATGATCACAAAATCGCAAACACGCTCACTAAGAAAGCCAAATTGACCCAGAAATTGCAAACGAATAGCCAGATGGAACAAGAACAAAGTATTCTCGGTTTCTGAAATGGCTCCATTATTTTCATCATCAATATAAAACAGAAACCTTTCTGCAAGCAAGGACGAATTTCTTTCGACGAACGCGAGAAACAAATAACTCTAGAGCGCTTTCCATTTGTGTGGAAAAACCGTTTGTTCCGGTGGGAAATCAAATGGAACGGGCCTTTCCACTGGAAATTTTTCGGAAAAAAAGGAATACCTTCAGAGGTATTCCTCTTTTCCCGTTTCTCCCGGAATGACCGGAAAATTTCTGTTCCATTTGCAACAACCAGTCTGTTCGCTCATAGAGCAAGGTCGACAAGTGACCCAAAGAACGCTGAAACGTACCCGTTGAATCGATTCAAATTAATCCAAAATTCCTGTCGAGTGTAGAACGTTCCTTCACAAGCAGCGAGAGATTTTCCCTTGAACTTTCTCCAAGGCTTCATGAAGACGGAAGATTCAGTAGCAACGTTTCACCCTCGATCGCCATTTTCTTTTTGTGACCCAGGCTCTCGCAGTGCTATCAGAATGGAATTTTCAAAAGGAACAGCCTCTTTCCGTTCCGTTTACGTGTTGAAAAAATTTGTACTGTTCCATTTGTCGAAAAATTCTCACCGAAAATTCCATGTAAATGGAAAGCGCTCCTAGTCACCAGTGCATTTCGGCCAAACCACGTGACGATTTTACTTGGACTGGTACCATATTAATTTCGCAACCAGAAGCAGAAACGTGCCCTAACTTGTAAGCGTAACATGATCAGTACCGATATTCCCACGGCCGTGCTAAAAATAGCTGTCGATGAAGTTGTGTTACACGCTTGACTGCACACCCAAAAAGCTAGTTTTCTTTTCAGCCGTTGTTTTTTGCGTGACGAGCCCAAACAACGGCTGTAAAGGAGACTACCAAAAAGCTGGCTGTCTTTTTTTTTCTTTTGCCTATGAGTAAATGTAACTGCAACTGCTTTGCGTTGGGAATATTAAATACACTAAAAAGGTATTGCGTCAGCCATGGAATGCGCTGACGTTGCAGCTTTCACTTTCGGTACGTGACAAACAAGAAATATGTTTACTTTGCATGTTTATTTCGCCAGAAGCGACGGTCGTAAATTTGTTTGCAATTTTGCGACTATTTGTCGGTTTAGCCAGTTGAAGTGAATCTTTTGGCTGTTTCATCGAGGCGAGTTCAGAGATCTGAAGAAAATAAATTTGGCCGACGTAAACACTTGCAAGCATAACGTCATTGGTACGGAAATAACCGCATTGCACCGCCGTACTACTAAAGATAGCCATCAATGCGAAGCCTGAAATGCGAGACTCGCACAACGACTACTATACCTTCCTACGGCCCTCACTCGCGGCACAAATGATGATTTTCTCTTGCTGTGCCATCCAACCACGTTGTCAAAACACCTAATTTAATATTTGCCAAGCAGACAAAACGTGCCCTTGTAACATCATCACGTCATGAGCTTTTCAAACGATAGTACAATAAATAACTCATGACCGCCCATGTGAAGTCCTACTATTCCTAAGCAGGAAACGTCAAACCTTCTCCGGCCACATTCCAACCTCACTAAAATACCTATTATTTGGCAACTCCGGCTCGAACCCAAATAAACGCACATGTTAACCGAGAGAAAACAGTTTAAACACACCGCGCAGTTGGAATCTCAAATCTTTAACACTCGCCCTTACAAACAACAGCGTCAGTTTGTTCTCATTTGGGGACCAAAACAAAACGTTCAGCAAACACACAACACTCACATTAAAAATGGAAGTGACAACATTTATTCTCAATATACATATTTATTCCACTCAAAAACATCAAACATTTTAATATAAAGTGGTCAACTATACCCATATTGTGTCGTCAACTGAACCAGTTGATTCCGTAAACCAAGAGAATCATCTTCACCAGATGAAATTTCCAAACACTTTTCGCTTTCAGAACCCACACACAATGTTCTCACCCAAAGCTACATAAAAATCAAGACTTGGAATAGAGACTTCAGACCAACACGGCCCAATAAGGTCGAATCTATAGCAAAACAAAAATGGCCGTACCTTGAACCGAAAACAAATATTCATAACAACGATCCATATATACAAGCCGCAATTTGATTGGTCCTTGATAGAATCCCAAATCTGATTGGTGTGAAATACATACATGAATGATCCACTCAACCATCCACCCACTTAATAGCCAAACACGTCTTCATGCCGACTAAGAGTTATTTTTTTAAAAAAATAACTCAAAAATCTATTATTTACACGCCCTTTCAAGTGTTTGCATTTCACTTCACCAATCACGTTGCTCCTCAAAACCTGAAAAACCTGTTATTGCACAATCCAAGCAAATTTGCTGATACCTACATTATGTTGCAGGTAAACATCGTGGATGCCATCACGTACTTGCATGTGATAGTACAAAAGTCGACAACGAAATAGAGTAGTGTGATTGGTCAAATTAGTCGCAAGAACGTGATCGGCTATAGAAATGACATCTTCACGCCCCATCACGTTCTTGAGACTTATTTGACCAATCACACTACTCCATTTCCACGTCGACCTTTGTACTATCACATGCAAGTACGTGATGGCATCCACAATGTTTACCTGCAATATAACCTAATTTTCCCCCGCAACTCTCTTATTGGCCCCTTTTTCTCTATTCCTATTGGCTTCTTTTTAACACTCTATTTTTCTTGATCACCCATTGGCGCATTTCGATCCACTGGACTAAATAAAACCACTCTTCACGTCAAAGATCAAAACATTTACATCTGCTATCTATGCCGTGTCAAGCTCATGTACGTAAATCAAACAAAACATGAACCAGCTTAGTCTCAAAGGCTACGTTCATAACGTAACAACGACAACACAAAGCAGGTCAGGATCCACGAATTACTTTAACTTTTCCTTGCAAATCAGCGACACTCGTAAACGACGAGCAGTATGCTACGATAGCAGCAAGGAAACTCTACTGAAAGACTACCAACACTCCAAAAAACCCATCACTCTACTTAATATCACAGAAAAACCAAGTCTTCTTGACGCCTCAGAGCAGAATCTCATCGTCGGCAAAAGATCTCGCATCGAACCTCTCAACAACGAGGAGCTCACTTTCCAGTACGATAACACTATAGTTCCAGACAACCAGCCAGCCCTTACAACTATAGAAAACGTACGCCTGCTAAACGAAAATGATCTTGTCACTGTCAAAGGAATCGTGACTCTCGAAACAGACTCAATTTGCGAGGTCATGATGAAAAATGACTTTCTGATTTCCATGCTGAACCGCTGTACCATTACCGACCAAAGTGACACCATACGGCTCACACTATGGGGAGATCTTATTAAAGAAGTGGCCAATAAAAAGTCGTACTGCATTACAGACGTACGTGTAAAAGAGTACGACTCTACGAAGTACCTCACGACTACGCCGTCCACCACCGTCACTCCAACCGACGAGCATTTTCCTCCTCCTACCAACGAATTCTTCGACAGCTTGTTTGAGGGTAAAACAATCCTCGTGGACCAAATTCGTCTCGCAGACACCTTCAAGACGTGGCTTTCCTGTACCAATTGTCAAAACCTAGTAGCCGAAGCAGCATCCGTCACAGAAAGCATCCTAAAGTGCCCCAACTGTAATGCATTTCAGGAGGCCTCTTCCTGCCTTACCAACGCATCGATCCGTATTGCACTACGAGACAGCAAGTATGAGCTTATTTGGCTAAAAGTCTTCACCCCGCTTCTTCAAGAAATGCTCACCCAAATCTCCAAAGACGCTACTATCCACTCCTCCGAAGACGATGTTATCAAACAATTATTCCAGCTCCGAAATTTTGCCGTCCATTACAGCAACAATTCAGACATCGTAAATAGCATCGATTTCGACGCAAGTGATAACAAAGGATCTAACTAGCCCCATTGTACAGACTGCAAGGACTCAGAAAATGACACTTTAAAAGTAAGTCACAATTTTTGCGTTCACCGTTTTGTTAACTTTCAACCCTTAAAGAACACTTGCTCAAAGATTAATACGCAGTATTGAAGACTTTCAGATAATCCAAATTCGTCGCTTACCCGATTTTATTGTAACCCCCTACTATTATCTATTTATTCTGTAAACTAGAAGATCAGTAATAATCATTTTAAAAATTTCTCAATGGCGGATGACCAGTGACGGTCCGAATTATTAATACGAGTCTCTAATTTTCAATGTTTCTTGGCACATGGCCAATGAGGGTTTGAGCCACTTTCACGGATAAACTAGAAGAAAAATATTAGTGGCATCAAGGAAGAATGGCAGTGATCGTTTGAAACACTCTAACAGATAAATTGGAAAATTAGTAATACATGCCTCTATACAGGACTCTAATCTTTACCGTTTCTTGGGAAAATGCCAAGGCAGGGTATTTTACAGATAAAATAAAACATTACTAATCAGTGATCAAAAAAAGACGTCCAATGACCCTTGGAAACAATTTTTCCACTGTTTCTTTAACAAAAGTTTCGGGTCGCAGCCACTGTTTTGACAGCCCAGGACAAATTTTTGCCACTGTGAAAATGTCCCGTTTAAAGTAGTGGGAGACAACGAGTCTGTAATTGAGAGCGTGAAATACTAATTTTGAAAAAAAGTGATTGAAAGCTGTTGGAAAAAAATGTAAATTTTTGAATGAATAACAATAATCATAGAGGTCTTCAAATTGTTTGATTAAGGGGTAGTTTACTTGGATTTTTGATAGACGAGAAACTGTGATTGCCGTCATTTTAGTACAAAATGTACTATTGTGATGGTTGTGTGGGTAGTCGGCCACTAAACTGCTGAGGCACTAAGCGCAAAGGTGTAAACTAAGTTATTATTATCAATTGATTAATTAAGTCATTAATTATTCTTGTGAAGTGGGTTAGGGTGGAAAGTACCTGACTGTATGCATTTAGGACTCCTGATGCACTAAGTAAAACTTGGAGTGGCTCTACGTTAGTTTTATATCCTATCTACGGTGTAATAAACAACTATGTGGATATGTCGATTCAATAGCTGCATTGTTCTTTCATTAAAGGAATGTTACGAGAAGACTGTTTTTGTGCTTTTTTTCTTTATTAGTTCTTTGATAGTCCTTTCTTGTCATTGTCTGTACTGTGAAAGCCTCCGTCTCGACTTTTCATAATCCGATCCCCACAGTGTGCTTTTCTTTTGGTTAGCACCAAGAACACCAATGTGACGTAGATTTCTCGGAAGTCCCGTTCAACAAATTGCACTCCGTTACTTTTTTCGAAAATCAACTATTGTATACATTCGTTTTTTTAGGTATTTCACCCCACCAACATAGTATGCAAATTGTATTCTTAACCAATCATTTCAATAAATATCAAATGGTTTCTGTTTTGTTCACTAAAGACTTCTTTGCTTTGCAAAATAGTTCAAGAAGTAGCAACAATATTCCTCTCACAGACTCCCCAAAAAATTACTCTCCCCTAAAAATCCCATAGCCAATCCCCACCTACCCTATGCTATTACAGCACCGTTCGCATGGGGCGGAGATGCAATGAGCGCGTCCGCAACCCCTCACGCGCCAAAAAGGTCTGCTTACTCTTAGAAGGATGGTTAAAATAATTCTCAGAACACAGGAAAACTACCGACTTCAACAACTTAATTTTCCAAAATTTTCGGGGCAACTATACCCCCGCATCCCCCCTAGACGCTTATGCTTCCGCAGCTCGCACCCACCCAAGCACAATCCTCACTATAAGATTGCAATACCCTCCCGAAGATCTTCTTATTAATTTCAAAACAACATTCCAGAACGTGTGCCGCCTAAATGTTTCCTTTCACAAGGTGTAACATGAACAAAATATATATTATTGCACCTTCCTTCATGAAGCTGTTTCGTTCGAAAAAAGACTTTCCCTTTCCATTTTTACCTCATTGAATATTTCACATATACACTAAAGTCAATAAATGGTGTTCAAGTAATGTTTGATAACTGGGCAGCAGTGTTTTATCAACTTTAAAACACCAGGCGCAGCCGAGTGTTTTAAACTTCATAAACTTCATAACTCGCAAACGAACAAATTGAAGAAATTGTTAATTTATTTATCTTCTATGTGTGAAATTCATACCTTCTCTAACTCAGTGGTTTCCAATTTCATTTTTCATTGCGACAGTGAAGACTGATCATGCCAGTACGGTGGAACCCCGTTATTACGGACACCAAGGGGACAGGCCAAATTGTCCGTATTAACGGGGTGTCCGTATTAAGCGGGGTCTCAGAAAAATAGTCACGGATACATGTTTTCTCGACGCAAAGACGAAGGCAAACGTTTTTACGGCAACAAAACGTTGTTTAATTGTACTGTAACTGTAACAAATGCAAACTGTGAACTCTCTGACTAAAATTAATAGTTTTTACGAAAACCCTACGATCTAGTGACTTGTCTCTAGTCATACACTCGAACTAAACTTTAATAAACTCAACAGTGCAATTATTTGACAATGTTGCAACTTTACTATATACAAGAAAAAACGCATTTCGACAGCAACAGAACGTTTTCTATAAGATTTCCTTTGTAACTGAAACTCGTAACCGTTCTTAAACTAAAAAGTCGGTAACTTTACTTCGCACGGAAGCTTTCAGCTTGCGACACAAGCGATAGCTACAGCAAAAGGCAAAGAAAGTGAAAGGGTCAAGCACCGGAAGTCACGCTATTTAAAAGCTTCTCTTTGTAACAAAATGGTCATTATTTGACCAGGGTCCAATGTCTTCAAGTTAGCAAATAATCGCGACAATGAAAATTCACAGTGCACAGATAAATAGTGTCCGTAAAGCGGGGTTGACAATGTATAAGAGTTTGTCACTCGGGACACGGAAAAGTGTCCGTTGTCCGTATTAACGGGTGTCCGTATTAAGCGGGTTAATTTAAGAGAAAATGTATGAGGTTTTCGTCGGGACCAACGAAACTGTCCGTAATACCGGGGTGTCCGTATTAAGCGGGTGTCCGTAGAGTGGGGTTCCACTGTAGTTATTACCCGCCTTTTTTTCGGATACTTCTCCAGATAAAACTTGCATTTCCTTATATTAACTTTAATTTTTTTATGATCCCACTTCATCTCACCCCCACAGTTGATCCCAGTAGATCCCGTCCGACCTTTGTACCTGCCCATCTACCATATGTAACTAATGTACACTGAATATAGAATTTTCAAGTTTATTTTCTTTGCCACCATAAATATATTACATGTTTATACATATAAATAAACTTCCCAATTACAAAAAAATACCATTATAAACCACCAAAATCCGTTACATCCTCAGCACAACTGTTATCTGCATCCTCACCGCTGGTCAACCCGTACTCCAATATATTTATTAATCATCTACTCGTGCCACCCTAACAACACAAACAAATAACCATGAGATTATGGACACCGCCATAATGTCATTTATGTAGAGGCCGACATTAGTTTAGTAAACATTAATTTTAGTATAGTAAACATTTTAGTATTATCTTATCGTAATTGCCATGTCGCTGTTCTGAAGGCTGGAATTCGGCGTATATCCGTTCATCTATAATCAAATTAAATATCTAGAATTCCGCGGTTAATTCCCATCATACAAGGAGAGTCAAAGACATGCGTTCGTCCTCATTCTTCGTACCCTTTGGGGCGGCACATACCTATATACCTCATATAGGGGAGTACCCCTCCCCCCCCCCCCCCCCCCCCCCCCCCGGGCCCACCATACCTTCCAATAGTGCGACGCAAAACAAACAACACCCGGACAGGAAAATTAACAACAGCACTCCCCATTAATAGAATATCCAAAGTACATCACCTACAGCCCCTACACTTCCATTAACTACCTACACTTTTCTCTGCACAAGTAAACCCACCTCTACCAATAAAAATTTAAGAATTAACGCAAGTATTTCACCACACAGAACAAAAACTCAATCTTACACCAAACCCACAAAATAACACTCCAATAAACCCACGTACACTATCTCATACCAACCCATGCCACCCATCCCCCCAAAATAATAATTAAAAAATAACTCCTGCACGCTTAGCGTGCCTATGTTTTGACAAATGTCCTGAAAATTATCAAAGACCCCTTGCGAAACGTCATCGCTTCTGCATGCATCGCGTGCCGTTTATTGAAGTTTTGGAGGGAGGCGTTTCAATGCTAGGAGGCTTTGAAAGCAAAAGACTATGCACTCTGACAAAGTCTGCATGTTCTTTGGGCTTCAGGTAGTGGCCTTCGTACATTCCTCGCATTTCGCACCCCAAGAGGAATAGTTAATCCTTGTTTAAAATTTGTTGTCCATCCGCTCTCCACAGTCTTCATACCGGACCTTTAGTAGTATTTAAATACAGAATAGAAAATTGTTGTCATTAATTAGTGCGAAAAAATACTCTTCCTAAAAGCATTATAAGAGATAGACAATATACAAGTAAGTGAAATGTAATTGTGCCAAGCAAGATAGTGTTGCAATACAAAGGAACAAAGGTAAATAGATTTATAATAAGAGACAATACACAAGAAAGTGAAATGTAAATGTGCCAAGCAAGATAGCGTTGCAATACAAAGGAACAAATGTAAATAGATTTATTATAAGAGACAATATACAAGTAAGTGAAATGTAAATGTGCCAAGCAAGATAGTGTTGCAATACAAAGGAACAAATGTAAATAGATTTATGTAATGTATAATGTAATGTTCATTTGAAAAGAGTACTGTAATTTGTTAACGACACGCAGGAAACAAATAAAGATATTATGGTTGAAAAAAAAATACCGGACCTTTGAATAAACACACCATGTGTGTTTCTGCACAAGCCAAAGGCTTGAGTTGTCATAGACAAAAACTCACTGATAGTGGAATTTCTGTCCACAATAGCAACTTTCCGATGGTCCAATGTGCAATGAACATATTAAGGAACACAACAACAATCTTGATTTTATTTGTACTCTTGCCTTTCAGTAAGAAACTAATTGCGAGATATTATTATTAAAAAATATTCCCAACCTTCTTGGAACACAAAAGGTGCTAAACAATGAAATTTTAAAATCCCCTTCAAATCACCGCAGGCTCGGAGATCATACTTCGCACGTGTAATGCAGGTATCAATGTTAAGACGGAGAGGGGAGGGGGGTACGGGCAAAACTTTGATAAAAATTTTCCCAAAAATATGATAAATTATCCACATGCACCTGGGAATAACAAAACCATGTAATGACTTATATTAAAAGTAATGAAGTAATTCAACTGTACGTTTTTAAAACTCCTGTTATTGAAGGTAGATTAATGAAGATTAAAGTTGAATGAAGTCAACAAAAAAAAGTAAGTTATTACTGCCATAAGGTTAAAGACCTGTATAACAAGGATGAAAGTAAGTATCCAAGCAGGCCTAACTTTCCATCCATATGCCCTTCCTTTAGGTTCCTGTTTTCAATTACAATTGAAAACCGGCTCACATATTATCTAGTGCAATAATTATCATATTTAATATTATATAATAGAAACCATTTCAAAGCCTGGATTCACAATAAATGGACATTTCGGCTGTTTGAGTTTTTGCATTGATATCTGCATTGCAGTGCTAATTTCATACCTTTTTGTTTTGTCTGTAACAACAGGTTGGACTGATTACAGTAAGATGATGCATGCTAATGTCAACTAGCTTCCTCGCTCCACTAGCCTTATGGTTATTCCACGCAAGCAGTGCATTTAATTCGTTTTAATTACTTTTTGTATTAATAATTCTTGTAAAGCAAGAGAGCATTAAAGATTGTTGTTGTAAGTCAAAGTGTCCTGCCAACTTACATTGCGTAGCTGCCTCTGAATTGATGCCAATTGAGTCCAAGGGCAAATATCGGTTCCTGTGGTAAGATCGGGTGGTCACCGTCATCTTCCCGCAAATATTTGGGGATCCACGTGCTACTGGTTTTATCGTTTGATTTTCAGCTTCAATTAATTCAGTGAAAAGAAAAAATTGTGCAGTGAACTAGATAGAAATTCACCTTTAAGTGGTTTGCTGTTGTGACTGCAGGATTCTCAATAGAAATTTCAGCTACCGCTGTTGTGATGTTTTCTCCCGTGACCGGCAACTACATGGCCAAAGTGCTATACAACTCAAATCTTTCCATTACAGTGCTTTAACAGCCGTTATCAGCTTTCTAGTGACACCCGAGACAGGTGAACTGAGAACCCTGTTACTGTAATGTAAAGGTCACTTAATTTCACGTTACATGAAAGGAACTTACCCACATGCAAATGCCCTTGAAAATATTTGTTGAAATTCGTTGTAGGGAGTACCCTGCCTGTGCTAGCGAAACGCAGAAAGTTTTAAGGTTGATTTCCGTAAGTGGAAACTGCACTTGGGTTGCTGGGTTTGCACTGCCGTGTCACACCATGGACATTTTTCTTGCGTCAATAATCGTTCTCATCTAAGAGAAATAGATATTCAATTAAATACAGAATAGATACGCATTGATCGCATGAGATATGCAATAATATATTTCAACCAGGAAGTGTATAAGCATTGTTCTATAATACTCACTGTTCCTGGGGCCAGTGTCACCATGTACATCTCTTTTGCCGTGTCCAAATTGTCATTAGCATTACCAACGTTTTCCTCGTAATGATCGAGATAGGAGCTGTGTAAAAGAACAGAAAAAAGGGCTCCTTTTGGAACAGGGCCTGTAAGGCAGTCAATTGAAACCACGCCCCCCCCCCCCCCCCCCGATCCCCGGCCGGACATAGCGGGGAATGTATCATTTGTCCAGTGTTACACTTTAAACTTTTCCCTGCCCCTTGGGGAGACTAGGCTGTTACATTCCCCACCCCTATGGCCCCAGTGTGTCACTTAAAGATTTTGCTTCGCTGGTTTCCACAATAAACAATTGTTACGGATCACCGAAAATTGTGGGGTAAGTGCCCCAAAGTTTTCACTGATATCGCTGCGATTATTGCTTGCATATACATTTGGAGCGAGTGGAATCAGAAAATCCGCTGGAAGGAAAATAAAAACAGAGTTTGGAGCCCCAGATTTCAAAAACTTTTTCTATTATTCCTTGATACCAAAAACTATTGCGGATCAATTTAAATCTTTGCAACATTGTTGAACAAATTATGTTTGGAGCACTTGTTGTTGTTGGCTGCTTCGTGATGATATCTTAATCTGAAATGTCATCCGTCCTCTCTTCCGTACCCCCCCAGAGGAGGGGTACTCTACTCTACCTACTCTGGGGGGTAAGGAAGAGAGGACAGATGACATTTCAGACTACATGATATCTTAGAATTTCCGAAAGGCGAAAGAAAACGGACGATTGAAATAACATCACAGTGCTATAGGAGCTTTTCGAGTCTTTTTGATTGCTATGAAAACTCGGAAGATGGCTTCCATATGATCGTTACTTCTTGCAGTGTACGTTATGTATTGCTTGCACCAGTGCTTATAGACGACTCGAGTTGATGTGGGTGCAGGCTCGCAGCCAGGATTCTGCATGGGGGGTTGCGCATGAGCGTCTCCGTCACTTAATCCCGAGCGCCGCAGGCGCGAGAACGTAGTGGGGTGTGGGGGTATCCTCCCCCAGGAAATTTTGAAAAAATAGGTTTTCTTAGACAGCATTTCGCGCGTTTTGAAGACAGTTTGTCAGAAAACAAGGCAGGTTAAAGTGAAGGACATTAGGTAGAATGTATCATTAAAATCAACCTAGAATCAAACAATTTGGTCCAGAATATACCACACGAATCTACAAATGGTGGACCTTCAACCCAAAGGACCATATTGAATGCAAATAGTCGAAGCACAGAAATACTATTTCCTTTATTTAATTTAAGACTTTTAAGGCTCGTGGTGGGGCGCGGACGCACCCATCGCAACCCCCCTCCTTACGGGCCTGAGGTGTACTGGACATGGATAGCTTGCACTATATAGCGTATAAAAAATCCGCCCATGCATACCAGTGTAAACCTCTCTCACGTCACTTCACTTAACTTGACAACTAAAATAACAAAACGATGCCAAAGAATATATTGAAATTAGGGAGAAAAAATTATGCAAAGTGAAGTCGCTTTGCGATTCGAATATTTTTTTGCATACTGAAGCGAAACTTACAAAGTGGCAGTATAGCCTTAAAACGTGATTTTAAAAAAGGTTTGATTGTACATGTTTATATATGGCAGCTAATAAGTGCTATAACTGAATTGAAGAGGCTTAATGCTTCAAAGCAATACTAACACTTGGGACACATCCAACGGCCATGAGAGGAAGTTCCAGACCAACGCAGGACATATTGAACCACCTGATAAAGGACATTCCTCGTTTGATCCTCGTTGTCGCAGGCCAACATCATCCCGAACTCTCATTGATTTAATACACAAACAATACTGCTCAGGATCAACTACAAAGATGTTTTCATTCGGTTATATAACAACCACGTTAAATAGCCAAACACTGTATACTTAATATACATTTTATCATTATTTAATATATATTATCCAAGTGACCACTACACGCACTGCAAGTACATAATATTCAATTCGTCTGAAAAGCACTACGGAAATGAAGAGGAAAATTTGTGAACGTACAAATAAGCGTTCACCATTTTTTAGGTTTGAACACTACTGATGGGCTAAAGAAGAGATGATATAAAAGATTATTCGGCTTACCTTTTCTTCAAAGCAAGAGATGTGTCCGTGAACGAAGCTGAAACGTTTCTCGATGTTCGGTCTCAGTACCTCTCTGTCAGAGCTGGCGTTACAAACCCCAAGACGCTACAAACGCTACAAGACGCTGTAAAAGACCAATAAACGGGTTAGAAGTGCTCTGGAAAAACCGCGCTGGTAAAGCGCCGGGAAGAGTGAATACCTCACCCTTTCTTCAAACTGTAAAAGCGGAAAACCGCTCCCAAAAAGGACCATACGAAGCGCCAGAAAAGGGGACCCTGAAAAAAAAACTAGAAAGTGTCACACCAGACCCCACAAAGCAAGTGAAAATCTACTTACTTTCTCTAGTTGACATAATAAAAATTATCCCAACTAAAGACGCTATAAAGCGCAACAGATATTAAAAAAACCCTCCGAAAATGTACCTGTACTGCCTTCGGCCATGGTTGAAAGTCCACTGCGCTCCCGCCTTTTGTTACCTGTGCTCGTTCAAGTCTTCTCTCAGATCTACAAGTAACGCCTTGTTGATTTTGCAGTTCGCAGCTTTCGCAAACTCAATGGAACTCAATGTGATGTGATCTATTTAACTTCACTTCGGCTTCACACAGCTCACTTATGAATATTTCCAGAAATTGGCAAACTGGTTAGCTATTTTCACGATGAAGGTGGAGGAAATACTGTGGAGGACTGCTTTTAAACAAATTCACAAGTTTTGATGCTGTATAAGGCCACAGGTTGGAAAAGGTTATTATGAATCGACAGCTTCTGTCGTCCCTTTCCTGTGGTTCTGTCAAACCAAATCTACTTAATGCACTTCGAGAACATGGCATTAACACAGGTGAGCTTTCTTATCTATAAATAGAATGAGCATTTATATATTTGGAATTCTTTGAAGAGATAAATAAATAATGGCATCCCACAATTCATCTACAAGTCCCTGGTGGGTCTCAAATTCTCCCGGGGGAGGTACTCTAAGGCAGTTAAGATCGGCAGTCTATGGTTGAAAACAACCAACGTATCCTTTGCTTGTTTGTTGTCTTTATATCATCTTAGTAATCCTTGTTCCTCATGTCAGTTCACACCTGGTTCCTTTTACCTGGATACAGGTGCGCAGGCTAGTCTCGTGTTGATAATATGTGCCCACTTTGCTTAATTTAAGTTAATTCACTTTAATTTTGCATAATTTAACGGTTTAAGTTTATTTTTCGTTATTTTCCTTATTATGTTTTGTAGTAACTGTGCTCACATCGTTGGGTGGCTCCTCCTAGAATGTTCAGCAATTGGTATAGGATTTAATGGAACCGAAACCAATTAGTAGAAATGCTATCATTTTAGGTATCCAACTGGTGACGGTTACAGCAATTAGATATTTACAGAAGCTTCTATTGTGTTCATGGTCTGTCCCTTTATATTGCTGTACTTTTTCAGTGGCTGATTTCATATGCTGTGACATTGAGAGACTAGCTTGGAAAGTTTCAGTCCCAGTAGAGGTATAAAATCATTTAACAAGTTGGCTGTATCTGTTGTAAGATAATGGTTTGACACTGGTTGTTTTTATTTGGATAATGCAACTTTCAAGATATTTTACAGGGTTCATACGAGTCATGGAAAGCCTGGAAAGTCATTGAATTTAAGAATTCCATTTTCCAGGCCTTGAAAGTCTTGGAAATCAGTGCGGGTCATGGAAAGTCATGGAAAATCATGCTTGTTAAAAATACAAAATAAATTAGGTTTTCTTTTTTTTATAATTTTTTCAAAAAAAAAAGAGGGAAAAACATGCCTAAAATGGAAAGTGACATCCAAGAAAATGGTCAAATGTAGGCCACGGTCGGAAAACTTGGAGAAGTCATAAAAAAGGTCGTGAAAATTCATGGAATTTCAACAACTCAAAAGAGTACAAAGTTCAACACATTTTCTAACTGGTAGAAATTAAAGTTGTACTAGGAAATAATTTATAATGGAACAATACAGTAAAATAACGAATGCAGTTTAACATTTTTAATTTTTTGTGTGTGTTTAGGAACTGTCCGCCATTCAAAAGACCTTCATTGCTGAGGCATCTGCCTTCACCATGAGTGGAAGTGGTTTTTATGAGGAGATAATGTCTAGATTTAGTATCCTGTCAACAGGTATTATACAGTCAGCTTCACTGTTGCTGCTATGTACAGTAACTTTGATATGACCATTTTAAAAGTACATCTCAAAATGCCCATTGTACGGGTGTGAGTAAAAAAATATCTTTTACTAAAATCAATCAATAAGATCATTCCATTTCCAGTACAATAATTTTCAAGTATAATGTAACCATGTTCCATAGTTTTTCCAACAGACTTTATTATCAGTATAAATAATATTGTCAGTAATAGAGTGGACAATATTGCATGGAATCGCATAGCTCAAAGAATTCGCGCGCTCTGATTGGCTAGAGATGCGAGGGTATTCAGCGCGGTATTGCGACTTGAAAGTGAGGCTGCACTAAAATCCCGGGTAAAATTCGTAACAGTCACCACATTTTCATGTTTAAAAGGTTCTATGCGATTCAAGGAAAATCCATTATCTGACTCGTGAATTCCACGTTAAATTTCACTTGAAAAACCGATATCGCACTCATCGCTTCGCGATTCGTGCGATATCGGTTTTTCGCGTGAAATTTAACGTGGAATTCCCTCGTCAGGTAATTGATTTTCCTATAGTATTGAATATTATATAATTATAATAATTATTATAATTATTATTATTATTATTATTATTATTATAATTATTATAATAATAATTATTACTCCACAGAGAAAAGTAATTTCTACAATACCTTAAAACTATTGTATTTTTTGAGAGAGCAAACATATGTAAAATACTTCCACTTATACACATGTAATTTGTTACTGGTACCATAGTTATTCTAGATATATAATAATATTTCTCTTTTATTATTTCTTGACAGGATGTGATAAGTAAGTATAATTTAGTTTCTGTTATGTTGAAGTAAATTTTAAGTACAGTTGAACCTGGTTAATTTAGTCACCAAAAAGCGTGTATTAACCAGGTTTTAAGCAAGGTGTCAAAATAAGCACCACAGACACAATTTCATTGATACAAGGACTAAAACTAAAGTATCCAGTTTAAAAGTTATCTTACCTCACCTCACCTCAAGCTTTCCTCTCCTCACCTCACCTCACCTCACCTCACCTCACCTTGTTCTTAGGGGTAAAGTTTCTCCAGCCCATTTTCAATTTTAAAAGTTGTGTAACAAATCTCTTGTTAACCAAGCTGTACAGACCTCGCTGTGCTCAATCTGGCCTGTCACAACTTAGGCTATAGTTAGAGGGCTGATAACTAAAATCAACCAAAATATCAATCAGATCATTCCATTTCCAGTCCAATAATTTTCAAGCATAAGACTGGGTACTGTCCCAAATGATCCTGTACCAGCTGCAGTCCAGTATATTTAAAAAATTGACTCACATGAAAAACACAATCATGAAAAACCCACTCAGATTTTTTATTGTTGTTGCTTTTGTTTTTTTTTGTTTTTTTGTTTTTATAAAACAATGTTAGAGAATTCCACTGGGTCCTTGGTAAGAATCTCATACTTTTTTCTTTTCTTTTCTCTTTTTTTCCTTGGAGAATAGTTATTGGCCCAAGTTCAGTCTTTTCTGACAGTACAGACCAAGTGCAGGCAATATGCTCGAAGTATGGCCCTCACATTTTGATTGATATTATACCTCATGTGGTATTTTGTATATTTAGTTTAGATGAGCTCCTTGATGGCGGTTTGTACACTGGAGAGCTGACTGAAATTGTTGGTGTGGCAGGTGTTGGCAAGTCTCAGGTATGGTACAGTGTTCATATTCTACGCACTCAATCTCCCTCTTGCAAATACCAAGGATAGTTCAGATGGAATGAAACATTTTACAAATCCTTTGTTGGTGCATACATATGCAGCTGTTATTTTCTTGCAAATTGAACTTATTCTCATTGATGGATGCTTGTACACTGGTGAGCTTAGGTTACATTCAGTTATCCTTCCTCTATAGCCAAATTGTATTAGTTTTGTGGAATGCTTACATGCAAAAATGTACCTTTTTGATGCAGTGGCATAGACAGGGGAGGATTCCAGGGGTTCTGGAACCCCCCCTTTTGGGCTATGACCATTGCTAGAGTTTCAAGAGAAAAAAGTTGTTGGAATCCCCCCTACCTGAATTCTGCGTGATGAGCTCTTCACTTTTGAAGAAAAAGAAAAGAAAATTAATTTAAAAAGGCATCACATGCTATTTGGAGGGTTACAATTATAAAGATGTGTAAATTGCACATCAAGCCTGTGGTCAACAACTATTACCTTATCCATTTTTACTTCTATTAATTAGCACCTCTTTAGGAAGCGAGATTTGCAATTCTCCTTAGAAATGACTGGCTACATTTGGCACTGAGATAATTGGAAATTTGTGCCCAGAATCAAGGAAATGTCATTTCTGAGGACCTAAAATACACAAATTTTCCAGGCAAGCATGCCTCCCGACCCCCTAGCAAGCATGCAGTGCCTCTGGTGCTTGATTGTTACTCGAGCCAGCAATACTACATTAGGAACCGCTCTATGCAAAAAGGCTGGCTACGCCCTTGTCGTTTTCATCATTATTTGAACAACAGAACTTTGTGTTTGTAGTTTTCTGTCAATAAACTTCCACACCACCTGCTGATGTTCCTCTGTGTGAAATAAAATGACAATTTTTACACTGTACATTGGATGTACAGTGTAAAATGTTTTTGTAACGTATCTACACTTCTTTACCAGATCTGTATGAGTATTGCTATGTTCACTGCCATGGAAACAAAGAAGAATGTTCTGTACATTGATACTGGGGGGTCATTGAGTGCAACTAGGATTAAAGACATGTTACAAGGGTGGAACAGTTCCTTAGATGATCAGGTGTGCACTAAGTAAGACTGGCCATATTTGGCCCTATTTACACAAAAAACAGCTGCAGCACTTATTGAATTTTTCAACATTTTGAGAGGACACTTCAAGGGATGGTGCTTAGTTGAAGCAGCACTTACAGTGTTAAAAACTCATTTAGTAAGATTTTTAAATAACACATAACTTATTAAATAATAAAAACTTAAAAATCCGTCCAAGAACCATTGTAACAAGAAGCAAAACTCAGAATGTGTAAAAATCAATGTAAATGTGTCAGTGGCTCTTTTTTACATTGGGCCAGAGTCAGTCAAATTTCTGCAAAAGGGCATAAACCTCTTCAAAGAAGCACCACTTCAGAGCTCAAGTGTAGAGTTGCAAAATTGATGCACTAGCTGCATCGTTCAGGAGTGTGACATGTTCGATGCATGCTTATTATTACGTCTATAAGGCTAGCACTTATTCATGAGCAGCAGTTATTTTCAAGGAAATACAGTGAAGGTGCTTTAAACATACCTTGAGACAATCTCATCCCAGAGGCAGCTTTTCTTGTGGTCAGCACCAAGAACATGAACTCTTGCCACACCCTATTTTTGAAGCATATGCATAGCCCTTTTGTGTGATTCTCAGCCAAACAAGATTAAGCGAGCAAACTCTATGTCTGTGCAGAATTACAGGAAATCCATAAATCAGAACTTCTGGAATTGGGTCTGGCCAGAGCTCGCATTCTTGGTGCTGACAAAAGAAAAAGCAGGCTTTGGGGATGCGATTGACCTTGAAATTGAAATAACGCATTGAAAATAATGCTAACAAACAGTGAAAGGAGAGAGGCTTCTAATACATGTCCAGTGCTAATCAATTTATTTTCTGATTTTCTTTCTGCTATAGGAAGTTCACAACGTACTTTCCAGGATATCAGTTATTCAAGCCTTTGACATATTCTCAGTATTAGAAGCTCTGGAAAATGTGAGACAAGGGATACAAAACCAGGTGATCGAAGATTTAGAAAAAGACTTCTTATTGCTGTTATCAATTAACAGTTAATTACTGGAACCAAAGTCTCTTAGTGTATGAGGCCTTTAAGAAAGAAATTAGTAAAACTCAAATGCACTACATGTTAAGTCATATTCTCTGTCTTCATATTGTGTTTAACCACAGTTATTTACTATCATACTTTTTAGGGTGATGACGATGATAATGATGAAAGCATCCGACTTCTTAGAATTATCGTCGTGGATTCTGCAGCAGGAGTGATTTCTCCCATTCTTGGTGGACAGCAAATTCATGGTACTCTATCATTGTTGTGGGCCTGGTTCCATGATGGGGCACTGGCCTTCCGGCATGGCTGTTGAGAATTACAGCTATTAAGGCATAATTTACCAGTTTCCGTTCGGGGGTGCTTTCTTTTTTTGGTGTGACCTCCGAAGAGCTACTCTTCAGTCTCAGTAAAGTACATGTATTTGAATTGAAGTTCTATTTGTTTTTTTATTATTTTAAAGACCTGATTTTGGAACTTACATACTGTAACATTAGATTTAAGAGACACTTTTCGGGCTTAACTAATTCCTAGCAATCCAGACAAGCTTTCTTGTGAGCCCAAGGCAACTTGGTCTCCTTCCCAGCTTGTATTTGGGTTGTCACACAATGGTGAAGGGTAGTGTTGCGTGACAAGCCCAAACAACAGCTGTGAAGGAGACTGGAGTCAACTTTACATTGGCTCACAGGCATCACTGTGATCTTCTTTGAATATAGAGTTGTAGCCTATAAAGTCATTAACTACATAATTCCATGTCCTTTACTGATGTTTCCCCACCTCGTTTTAATATTCCAGGTCATTCTCTGATGGTGAACCTTTCAAGAATCTTGAAGTCTTTGGCTGTTGATCATTCAGTCGCAGTTGTGGTGGGTCAAACGTATATTGGCATAACTTATTAAACGCTCTAAGACACAAACTTTAAATGTTGACAAACTTACACTTTTCTGCCCCTGCAATGTTGAATTGTGCAAAGCACCCGAACTTCTTGTACACTGCATTCCAGTTTATATGCAACATCGAATGGTGGGAACAGGAGGGAGATTTGATGAAGATGGGAGTGTGCCAACAGTTTGTTAGTGATTGTAGTCAAGGTTTCACCCACCGTCAATCTTGTTTGTTTGGAAGACCTTCATGGCGCATTTTGGAACAGTTGTTGAATTGTTTTTGCTTTTTATATCCATCAGATCACCAATAATGTGGTAACAGACTCTTCCAAGTCTTCGTTTTCTACCAAACCCGCTCTGGGACCAACTTGGGCTCATGTTCCAGACACAAGATTGTTCATCCAAAAAATTCCCAAAACCCAGGCAGGAAGCTCAGAAGTAGAAAGGATTGCCACTCTTGTCAAGTCTTCCAGACAGGTACATGTAGGTCATTTGTCACTCACACAATGGTTATTTACCCTCCCCTCCCATCTCCTCCTCTCTTTGCTTTCGTTAGCTGTGAATTCCCTTATTAGCTTGTAAGATATGATAAAACGTTAGTAGTTAAGGGGATGGTATAGGGCACACAAGGGATGTTGCCTTATTACCACATGTCAATCAAATCTCGTAACCAATCAGAGTAGTCCAGATCTTATTCACATGGAACCTAACTGGAAAACCTTCCACCCAAGGAAGTAGTCGCTCAAAGCGAAACCCTATGCATGTTGCGTTCAATTCCATTCGGCCTATTATGTTAAAGCAAGCCTTTGGTTTGTTGCAGAAACTGCAAGTGTCGTGTTCTTTTTACATTGATCATTGCGGACTCTACAGTCACAGACCAGCCACTCATAACTAAACACAAGCGTGGTATTGCTCCTTTCAGTCCTGACGAATACAAATCCCAAAAGAGAACGATCAGCTGAGAAACAGCTGAAGTATTGTTTGGGCAGTGGAATTCTTCAGTTGCTTGTGCAGCATAGCGGGACGGCTGTACACAGGCCAGTGCAGCAGAAATTGTTCAGTCGCCGTTGCCCAGATCTGCATTGCCTGTTGGTTAGTCCAGCGTATCGTGCGAGCCAATCTGTCTTGCTTCATCGAAGGAACAAGGATCTTTCCAAGTGTGCCTTTCTATTTGTATAGGGATTTGAGCGAAAGGGCCCCGTTGAAGGCTGTACTAGCGTAAACGTCGAGAAAATTGCCGAAAATTCTTGTATCTCTTAGCCTCTGCCAGTTTTCATTTTATCTCTGTAGCTCTAAATAAATCTTGGTTTATCTTAATGCAAGAAGCATTTTTCGTATTTACCTTGAATCGGAGCTGCATATATTATACTGTATCAAAACTGTCATAGCTTTCAACGTCCCTTCAAAGTAAACTTGTCAAATATACTACAAACAAGTCTTACTTTCATACTGTTATAAGTGTTTTAATCTTTCATAAGCAGATTCAAACGTAACAGCAAAAAATGCTCGTTTGTATTGTCACATATAACATACACGTTATCTGACGATAAGCTTAAAATCTCGTTCTCCGACGACGCATTACTTAAGTATGAAAAATATAACAAATTTTTCAAGCAAAAAAGTCTCGGGCAAAAAAGTGGCTCATTACGACTGTTTTTGCGTATGCAAAACGGGAGTTATGGAAGGGGTGGCGATTTCATAGTTAATTATTATTTGAAGCCATCCTTCCTTCACTCCTTCAGTCGATCATCTGTAAACAAAAGGCCGTTGACAGATGGTTGGCAGACCTACATGTAACGCCACTCTCAGTTTGACGTTGCGGTTTATTAAGACCGATGACAGACCACTGTACTTTACGCCCTAATGGTTTTGTTTTGATGGGTATGTGATGATAATTTGAAAATCGATTGTGAACAAATTTTATTTTTATTTTACCTTAAATCAGGTGTATGTTGTTTCTGCCCTATAGAAAAATGAACAGAATTTTCTTAAGTTTGCATGTGACGGTGAAAGCGAAATTGAAAGCGAAGTTTGTGTAATCGCTAGCTGACAGAAGATTATCAGTGTCACGCGACAAAGGTCAACCTAGCCGATTTCAAAATAAATTTTATGCGACGCTTAGTCTTCACAGCAATCAAACCTGCTCATGGCACTATCAAAACACATTCCGGAAATTGAACGTCAATCGTAAACGCTGTACAGAGAAAAGAGTGTACACACGCTAGCATGAAAACACGCAAACAACACGCAAACTTGAATTTGTCTGCTTGGAACTTGCTTCTTTTACTCCCAATGCAAATCAAAATGAACTAGACGCTTAACTGCGTACGTGTGTACTCGGGCTTCTCTTTAAAAAATTAACTTGGATCACGCTGTTTACAAAACCTTACACGACAATAATTATAGTAAACATACTTCGCATTGCGAGATCTCATGTCTTTTCTCGCTTTTATTGTCACCATTGAATAATTGTTTACATTTCCGGTTGAGTAAATAGCTTTGTCTAAGATATCACAATCATCAAATGCCGAAATAACAACATTCTCTACATAGCCATCTACATACGACATGAAGTGCTGGACAAGAGCATATGCTGTTACAATAATTGAAACGATAAAAACAAAGCTTTTCGCAATATATGCTTGAGTGCTCAACAGCTCAGTTCCCGCAAGTATTGATGATTCTCTTAGCGTTTCAAACTCCATTATATAGATAGCTCACTATAAAATCTAGGCTTCTGATAAAGGTTTCACTCGGAAGAGTTCGCTCGTAAAGTTCTCTCGTATTAAAGTTCATGCACCTACCCGCTCCGAAGTAGTCATCGACATGTTTCAGTGTGGGTGTAGTCGGTGTACAATCGATTTCGCGTTCCAGAAATCACACTAAATATTTCAACCTTTACAATCCTTGAGATTCCACCGAAAAGAGAGTCAAACGAGTAAAAACAACGTAAATCCGTATAGATCTTTACAAGTCATGCATGTATAACGGCCGGCAGCCGCTACTAGCTACTCGAGCGATCAAAGCTCAAAGTTGCAGAACGACAGATGCGCGGATCGATCAAAGCGATCATATATTTCCAAGCACGCATAAAAATACAGAGAAGAAAACAACTTGCCTCCAAAGTTATGCAGATGTCCACGCAATCGAATTCAACCAAAAACTCGTTCCACGTGTCACCGACTCCATCACAAAATCAGACTTCGCGGCTCAAATTTACAATCATCGGCGGCGTACAAACGTTGTACAACTCAGCAAAGCCACTGGGAGCTGCGCTCAAAAAGCTAAGATTCTCGCTGTGACTGCAGAGTTTACTGTACTGACTGTAATCAACGCATTGCGAAAGATCTATTTTAATCGAGAATAAAAAAGGGTTTGACAGATGGTTGACAGACGTAACGCAACTCCTGTAGTTTCGGGTCTTTTGGCATGACAATTTCGTGTTCCGGCTTGTAACAGTCTAGGGTGCGAATGTAGACGTTTGTATAGCGCAATCGCTTTTATCAAACTGTCCAAGTACAAAATTCAAGTACAAAATTAGCGTTTAATAAAATTTATTTTTAATTCTGTTCATTTTGTTTGACCTTTGTTGTCGTTTGTAGCATACAGTATTTGACACCCATAATGTTCACTTTGCTGGAGATTACAGGCCACTCATTTGTTGCGCAACGAACCACAAAGGACAACCAGTTGCCGTGTCTTTATTTTATTTACCAAATAGGTTGATATTATTGTGCTTGCTACTAATGGATCGGTGTAGAAGTTTTTACTAGAGTTATTTTCTCTAATCTGGACCCCGAACTCCAACGTTGTCAGGTGTGACGTATGATTTGTTTAAAGCGATGCACGCTAGACGGCGTTGCGATTTGATAAATCCTCATTTATTAATAATTCGTTTTCCGAGTTCAGTAGCTCATTGCCACTTCCAAAAAAAACAGTCGTTGCACATAGTGCTTTTGATTTTCTTTATAAAATGCTTTAAGAAATCAAAGGCCCTTTGGGCTGTCTCGTGTCGGTCGAAAAGAGATTAAAATATACTTTACTAAATAGTTATTATAAAAGTAAATGTTTTGCTAGGCCGCAAAAAGCTTGTTTGTTATTTACGCTTGCAATATTTACAGGGAATTCATTAAAGACTTTCGCGCCACTAAAAAAATAGGTGTTTTTTAGAAAATTTACCATATCCAGGGATAGGGAAAGCAGAGACGGGGGAACATTTTGCTGGGATAATATTTGGTCTTCTTTTTCCATACGCGGGAAATAAAAATGGCGAACAGGCGGGGAAACAAAATGACAGAACACATAATTATTATTTATGATTTTTACCAAAAAAACGTCCTCTCTGTTTCCGACGCAAACTAAACGCAAGAGGAATTGAGCGTTACTCGAAGCACTCGTCCCCCACGTCACCTCCTTGCGCCGACGTTTTGCGCTGTTTTCCATTTCTTTTGTTATTTATTGCCCGTTTTTAACGATCAAGGAACAATATCAGAAAATAGAGTATTTCATAGATGTTTCTTGTGGCAAAAAGGCTGAAAATAGAAATGCCGATATGTTTGTAACGAACGTTTTGCACATCCCCAGGCAAATAGCATTCCCAAGGTAAATAATACCAGGGTAAACTCACCGCGGGAATACCTTACCGAGGTGTTTGCGCTCACGCACTTTAACACTTTACCAAGGTCAATTTTTCATACTGTTTTCGGGGCGAAATGCGAAAATGGGTAATTCGAGGGTACTTGCTAGCATCATCTCGCTTTTCTTATTTATACTGTTTCGACAGTCCTCTACTGCTTTGTTATATCAGTGTTTCAGACAGCGAAGAAACAGAAGGCGAAGACTCCGTTTATATAAATCTCTTTGTTGGATGTTTCTAAACCTAGAGATGAAATGGAAATACATATAAGAAAATGCACTATAGATCTTCCATTACTAGTGTTGTATTTAAACGCCAAATTTCCAAAAACATAGCATTTACTTACAAGTCAACAAGCCATCAAGCCATGATTCTAAGAAAGACCACGTTTTTGCTGCCTTGAACACGCAAAGTTGACCTCCGGAAATCTAAACCTCACACCATCATATAGCCTGCGAATACAGCCGCCTCTCATTCGCTCCCGCTACTACGTGCGAAACGCGAAGAGAGACGTTTCATCATATTTAATTTCAAATTTCTCTGTTTATTTTATTTGCTTATCTTTGAGGTTTGCCTCGCGATTGGTCATTTTATCTTGGGGTACTTTCATGGGCGATTCTTTTGTTCTTTTTCATGTATCCATGGAAATACACCGCGATAAAATTACCTTGGGGGAACATTTTGCTGAGATAATTTTTAGTCTTTTTTTTCATAAGCGGGAAATAAAAATGGCGAACATGCCATGAAAATAACAAAACACCCAGGAAAACAAAATTACAAAGCACACGGAAAAACAAAATGACAGAGCACATATTATTTATGATTTTTACCAAGAAAACGTCCTCTCTATTTGTGAGTTTCCCGAAGTAAAGAGCCCTTTTACCATGGTAAAAGGACGATGTGTAACCGCAACAATATAAATTTGACACACTACACTATTAAGCTATTCCGTACTTGAAACCCTACATCGCTACACAGATCAAGCAATTTGTTCCAGTGAACTCTTGTTAATTACATTTTATGCAGTCACGAAAAAACTTTCCGTAAAGATTCTCGCATAGGGACTGCATAAAAACACAAAATCCCGCTCCGGCTCTTTCTTGAAATTCCCGCTTACCGCTCCTGTTTTCAGCTCCCATCCCGGCCGAATATCACCACATCTTCTTATCTGGGTTGCTTAGCGTGAGGTCTGTCTTTGACCTTGTTAAAGGGCAACTCTTGGGAAATTTACCCCAATTTTTTTTATTTTTTTCTATAAGTTGTTTATAGCAACAGGACTCTTTAGAAGGTAAAATTTTAAAGATATCGGCCAAAATGAATTTACTACGAATTTTTTTTTTACGCCAATTTGGCGGCCATTTTGAAAACGTTTGGATTTTGGTACGTCACGTGATGCTACGTGACAGGTGTGGAAGGCAAGATTTGCTTTTGCTTCCGACAAGAGGAAAACACGCCAAGCTTCTCTTCATAAATGAGAATGACAAGGAGAGAAAGACCCTATGCTGTTCAATGATGTCCAAGATAAAAAAGGTAGTGCTTCACTGCTTAAATATGAAAGGAAATAAACTTAAAAAGAGTAAATCATGTGTTTGTGAAACGAAACAAATCCGTCAGATTGATCGGCCTTCTAAGGTCAGCAAATGTACATAGCTTTATAATAAGATGCATCCTCTCTTGCACCATATCGTGATAAAGATTCCTTTTCTCTGGAGTAGATAGTAAATTGAAAAGGGTCTGCGAGTGCTGACTCCCATAATTTGTCAGAAATCTCTTCATTTATAACCAGGAATAACGTCTATATGTAAGCGAAATCCAGGCGTTCGGAAACAGACCGATATATTTTGCCTCTGTTGTTGAGAAATTTGTAGCCACCCTCAGATTTCTCCTGCTGTTAATTGGCAAAATAGAAAGCGATTCTCACCAGCAAATGTAGTGTTCTTTTTTTTAAGTAAATGCCTTCGACAGGCGCGCGTGATTTGCGTGCAGGTCAGTATTGCGCAATAAGAAGCCAGACAAATTCACCACCCCGCGCGCAAGCAGAGGCGCTCTCGCGGGATATAAAATTATACGAAGAAATGGGGAATCAAATATAAAACAATATCCGGATAACTAAGAGAAGAAGTGTTGCGTGTAGTACTGATTCTGTGATTCCTTTTGAGAAACAATTGTTGTAAATTAGGCAACCTGGGGTGTAGTATGAAACCCGGGTATGAAAGCGTGTCATGCTCTTTCCCTTTCCCTCCCTAGCCTGACCACGAAACAGTTTCGTGTGCAGATTCGAGCAGATGTCGGTTGACGAGATAACTAAAGGAAAACATGCCAAAGGTTGTAAGACACGAAGAGCGCAACGACCATTTCAAATGCAAACCATGAATTAAAACGCAAGCAAACGCGAAAGTAATAAGGAGCCAAACAGAGCACAATTTTCGTGGGGGTGTTTTTCGTAAAAAGATAAGAAATTGCAAAATAAAAACATGACAACTTAATTATACCGATAAGTATAAAATCACGCACTGCAGGGCCGTGTAATAGTCCCGGTGGTAGTAATCAGTTTACAAAATCATTCTACAGTTTTACGCATACAAGCTCGAGGCAAGTTGTTTCAACTACAGAAAGCGCAAACTCCCTTCTCCCAACAAAAAGAAGTGAAGAGACCCAGCACAGTTTGTTGTTCACATTTAAATGCAAGCCTGAGTATGTTCTGGATAAAATCTGCCGCAGAATTTCGAGCATTATAGTTTAGTTTCGGTAGCTGGCATTCCGCCGGCAGAATTCTTCGTTTTCGAGCAGAATTTAAAAATCGGTAACACAAAGGAGACAAAGAATGTAACTTGCGTTTCTGTGTTTGCAAGCTTTCAAACGCACAAGGTAGATAGTGTACATTAGGCTGAAGCTCAAAACCCATTGTGATAAACATGAGCAAAAATATTTGAAGACCGAATATAAAGAACAAAATGCAACAAACAGTTTGATTGTATAAAAGCATTTTTAATTAAGCTTCTCACGTACATGCAAATAATAACAAGGCTTTTCAGGTTTGACTTAGCTCACAAACAACTGGCCGAGGTAATAGAGATAGAAACTGTACATTTAGGACTTCAATTCACTCACCATTCGTCACCGTCAAAATCACAGCGGCGGTGAGGAGGTTCGATATTTTCCTCCCTTTCTCTGTCTCGCTGTTTTTCCCTGGAGGCTCAAAACGCCAGGATTGAAATACCATAGAAGGTTCTTTATCATCCCCTGACATATCCCCTCCTATAGCTCTCTAAAAATCAGTGGAGTCGCTAGCAGAAGGTGAGCTCACACTGCAAGTCAGCCATGAGTCAGCCATGTTCGTGACTTGTTGCGGTTCCACTCCTGTGACGTATCACATCTCGTGATCATAATCATCGAAGCATTCATGGCGAAATGTCACAAAAGCGTAAAATACGAATTTTTAGTACAATTAATCGGTAAAAAAGCTTCTGAATTCAAATTTTTTGCTTCCTGTAAACATTGGAAAGCTTTAACTGAAATATAGTTTTCTAGCCAAGAGTTGCCCTTTAACTTTTGAGATGTTTGTAAGATAAGTCAAGCTTAATGGCTTTTTATTAAGCGATGACGTCATAGAATGACGTCATCGGTTAATGCTGTAAAGCGAAAAAGCGATGGAATTTATGGAATTTTTGGTGTTACGGTGTGAGCGCGATTACTCCCTGAATTGAACCGAAGAGCATTGGGAACTAGGTGCATGGTTTGTGTTCTTGTTCTTGTCGTCGTGCGAGTGGAAGGGATCTGTTGTCTGTTGCAATCGACCGATCTTTCTAGAACCGAATAGAATTTGGAACTAACTTCAGCAATAAACGTCTGTAGAAAAGAATTCAAGTAAAACTCAACAAGAAATCACGGCGTAGAACTCAAAGCAAAATACTCCCGGGCAGTTAGAAAGGACCGATTCTTTGTATAAACGAAAGACACAAATTATATTTGATGTGTTTCATTAGATTTAGTAAACAGAAATCTTTACATTTTTTAAAAGAAAAGGGCTAAACATTTTCAAGACAGCGTTTGACCTTGTATCGTATGTCGTCAGTATCGGATGTCGCGCTACAGGATAACACAGCTTTTGTCAAACAGTCATTCAACACAGAAGTTGTTCAGGAATAAACGTCAGTAGAAAAGAAATCAAGTTTAACTCAACAAGAAAGCACTACGTAGAACTTAAAGCAAAATACTCCCGGGCAGTTAGAAAGGACTAATTCTAAGTATAAGTGAAAGAGACTTATTATATTTGATGTGTTTTATAAGATTTAGTAAACAGAAATCTTTAATTTTTTTTAAAACAAAAGGGCTCAACAATTTCAAGACAGCGTTTGACCTTGTATCATATGTCGTCAGTATCAGATATCTCCCTGCAACATAACGCAACTTTTGTCGAACAATCATTCAACACAGAAGTTGTCAGCTATTTTTATTAACTTTCTTGAAATTTTCTTTCAAATTTCCTGAAAATTCTTAAATACCCCTTGTGAAACGTCATCGCTTCTGCATGCATTGCGTGCCGTTTATTTAGCGGTGACGGACAAAAGACTGACCCCCAGTCCATGGACTACCCCGATGGACTACCCAAATGGACTACCAAAATGGACTACCCTAAAATGGACTACCCCTAAGAAATCCCATTTTGAATGAGTAGGATTGAAAGAACTGCTATTTCTATACTTACATTGCATGGGCCTTCTTTATGGTTATCCTCACGGACACTTTAGCACCTAAATACAGGAATCGCACCGACCTTGAAAGGCACTGGGAACGAGTGCGATCGGGTGATTAAGCTATTTTAACTATCAATTAAAATAGCACTCCTTTTAGTGGCTACTACTCACCTCGGTTAGCCTGCTATGCACTCTGGTTACCCTACTATGCACTCCGGTTAGCCTACTATTCACTCCGGTTAGCCTGCTATGCCCTTTAGTTAGCCTGTTTACGGTTAGCTCTTTATATTGTAAGGGTAACACAATATATTCTTAATATTATTGGTCCCTGGGAGCTCCCGGGTAGCGAAATAGGATTTTTTAGGGGTAGTCCATTTTAGGGTAGTCCATTTTGGTAGTCCATTTGGGTAGTCCATCGGGGTAGTCCATGGACTGGGGGTCAGTCTTTTGTCCATCACCTTGTTTAGCCCCCTAACGCAGCTGACTTAAAATGATCTTATCTCAGCGTCCTGATAAACATTTCTCGCTGATCACCAATTCTACTGGCAAGAAGCACGCCATCACCTCAGTCTTCAGTTGCAAGTGATGTCGAAGTACTTGCTACGGCAAACACAAAACGCAAAAATCTCGCGTCAAGTCTGATGACAGGACTGAGAAAGAAACGCACGAACTTCTTGAAGCGTGGGCCACCAAATTAAAAACAAATCAAAATCTGGAACGATATCTATTCTTCGTATAAAGAAAGGTGTCCAGAAAGCCAGAGAATGCTATAGCAGGTGAAGAAACAGCAGCAGAATCTAGAGTACGAGTTCAAGCAGTTAAAGCAGCGATCTCGCTCGACTGGAGAAGATGGAATTCAGAAAATCAAAGAAGGCTTCCCCTATTTCGACATCCTGAGTAAAGAAAGGCGAGAAAGTACGACTGGTATGCAGAGTTCTTTTATTGAAATGTACGGAACAAGACAACGCAAGATTTGAACGATCAGCTGAAATGTTCCGTGACGCCCAGAGCAGGCAAATGGAACAAACAAACGCCGTAGTTGACATTTTTAAAGATTTAGCATCAAAATAATTGTCTTTATCTAATCGTTTATCTTCTGTTATTGAAACGATACATACAATTGTTGTGCAAAACTCACGTAGCAATCATAGTCTTTTTTAGGATGCTCGTTTTTTGTCCAATCTTTTTCACCGCAATTCTCCAACGAACTTTCAACATGCCAAATGCTCGTTCCACTAGAGATCGTAGCGCACCGAACTTTAGGTTTTAAACTTTCTCTGCCCCTGAGTCAGGCTTCCTCTGTCCGGGTAGGGTTTCACTAGCCAGTTCGTTAGTGAATAGGCACTGTCGCCAGCTAAAAGGGGCCTTATTTCTGTTCCATTTATATTGCCTGTTAGACCACTAAGAATTTGCGTTCGATGTAAGTTCATAAAAAACGTCATCTCTTCTGCGTGCATTGTGCGTCGTTTATTAACAGATAACGTCAACGCTTAATCGATCATCGTGGGAGTGCCTCGAATCTGTTGCGCTTGATAGACCGATCAGAAGAGCAGTATAGGACTGTGTGTTACGCCGCAAAATGTAATAATCGCCGCAAAATGTAATAACAATCGCCGCAAAATGTAACATTAGCGCCAAATGTAATAAAATTGACGCAAAATGTAATAAACTTGTTAACGCAAAACGTAATCACTTTTTAACGCAAAATGTAATAAACCTTTTAACGCAAAATGTAATAACGCAAACTGTAATAACTCTTAAAATATATTTTGCTATACTACTTGCGTAAAACAGTGTTAAACCCGCAAACAATATCATGCAAAAGCCAGACTTCGATTTTTTTAAGGGGAAGGACAATCTTACCCAATATCGAGTTTTATTATTCAACAAAGCTTCGCGCTGTCCATACGTGGTCAGAATGTTATTGTTATCTGTCATACGTACATAACAGATATTTAAGTTTTCATAGCTAAGAAATGTGTTTCGTTGCATATTATTTCTTGATGACGATTAAAATTAATTTTAAAACAACTTTAGCCTTTAGGAACGGACCATTACATTGTTTGGAGGACAGGACCAAATTTTCCTCAAGACAAACATTATTTTTTTTATTTGTTGCTGTCTATATGCAAACAATTTTTTCGGGCTGCGTCCTGCCGCAGACATTTTTTTTTGGTGTCCAGCTAGTGGCCTCGGTTGGTCATTTATGTACTTAAAAGTCCTGATCCTCTTTTGCGATGCTCCCATCAGCCCTCATAATTGATATTTTTTAAAAAGGCGAATTTTAAAACTTAAAGTCAGTGAGCAACACCTGCGGAACTAGTTAAATTGTAAAGCTATTTCACGTTTCCGTACTTGCCTCATGTGTTACTAGCGCACACACAAGCAAGGAGTTCCACAAATATATCACCAGGTAATTCAGGGTTTAATTACCTTTAAAAAAAAAAATCAGCCGAGTTTCCTATTGGGATAGGCGGACATGGCGAATATGGCTACAGAAGGGTCTGTAAGGCTTCTTTCCCTAGGGGGGTCTGGGGGCATACTCCCCGGGAAATTTGAAATCTAGAAGCTCAAGATTGCAATTTCCACATTCTGGACATCAAAAAGAGTGCTGTTGTTGAAGGGAGGGGGGGGGGGGGAGTTTATTTCTACTGAAGTTTTGAGAATGCGAAAATGAAGGCTGAACTGAGAATTGCTGACCTGATAATGCATGGTTCAATTCTCCGCCCCCTACTGTCTTTTTTTCTTTATTTCCTGTCTATTCCCCACCCCCGGTCCCAGGCGAACCAAAAAGCGACAGTTCCCCACTCCCGGGACTCCCCATCGACCACAAATACGTCTTCTTGCAATACAAAGCCAGACATTTTGTCAATAACTTTAACGCTTTCTGAGTTGTGGAATACTACAGATATAGAATAAACAAAATTACAACTACTTTATTATCCAACACTGCTTCGTAGAGTACAAATAACGGGCAAAACGAGCACAAATATCACACGAAATTTGTATTCGTCTCATTCCCCCAACCGCGCGAAAGATTAAAAACGTTGGCAAGTCAGAATTTTGGGGAAACGAAAACGTTGGATAATAAATCTCTTATTAGACATTTTAGTGTGTAGTATCGCTGTAAATTTTTATTTATCATTTGCGTGCGTGACTCTTAAAAATATACAGCGATACTACACACTAAAATATACATGAATTTATGAAAACGAGGTCAAAGAACTGAGTCTCCTCGGTCTCTTTGGCCATATACTTTGGAGCCTTAGTAGGCTTTAAACAGGGCCGAGAAACAGAACAAAAAAATGCTAAACAGTGCGAAAGGGTTAATAAGTCAAAGGAGAAGAGAAAAAAAATGACATTTGCTTTATTTTTTATATCGTCTACTTTGGCCAGAAAAAAATCGTTTACGGCGAATTTCGCACAAAGCGCTGAAAATAACGTTGACCCCTTTTTCAAAAATTCAGACGATATATTTACCGTATTTGAAGAAAAAACACCCCTGAAAGTAAAACTCTATTACCCACACTTCCTCGAAAGAAAGAAAGAAAGAAAGAAAGAAAGAAAGAAAGAAAGAAAGAAAGAAAGAAAGAAAGAAAGAAAGAAAGAAAGAAAGAAAGAAAGAAAGAAAGAAAGAAAGGAAGGAAGGAAGAAAGAAAGAAAGAAAGAAAGAAAGAAAGAAAGAAAGAAAGAAAGAAAGAAAGAAAGAAAGAAAGAAAGAAAGAAAGAAAGAAAGAAAGAAAGAAAGAAAGAAAGAAAGAAAGAAAGAAAGAAAGAAAGAAAGAAAGAAAGAAAGAAGCTTACAACTAGAGGACACTGAGAGCAGTAATACTACATTAATGGTCAAAATAGGAAAGCAAAACCCAAATTTTATAATATAAATTGCTCAGTAAGTCGTCGTAAACGTGATAGACTTCTAGGCAAATAGATAATCGTTGACACAAAATCGGTACAGTTCACTAAAGAAACCGACGATTATCGATATCCACAACGTGCCTTAATTTGTTAGCAAATCATTGTTCTTTTTCCAAATACGATTGATTACAAGTTTATTAAAAGAAAGCCACTTTGGCTGCATCTTATGATACTTTAAGAGTTATTACATTTTGCGTTATTACATTTTGCGTCAGAAGGTTTATTACATTTTGCGTTAAAAAGTGATTACATTTTGCGTTAACAAGTTTATTACAGTTTGCGTCAATTTTATTACATTTTGCGTTATTACATTTTGCGGCGATTGTTATTACATTTTGCGGCGATTATTACATTTTGCGGCGTAACACTGTGAACTAACTACAGCAATAAACGTAAAGCGTGCCTGTATTTTACATAATAAGCCCTTTACAGTAAATACTCCTAACCTACAGTCTGATTAACCAGCGCGTTAGCTGCGACCTCTTTGTTAAAGAAACATTATCTCAGTTCTTTAATATGAAATTCCGGCGGCCTCACAAAGCAAATGTTGACGTGGCGGGAAAAATGTTGACATGGCGGGAAAATTCCGCGGCCTCACAAAGCAAACACGCATGGAATGGTCCATGGAATGCACCTTCTCCCCACCGCATATTCTCGTGTCGTCATGACAACGTCATGACGACAGGAGACAAAAAGTGGATAAATGCGAGTAAATGGAAAAATTACACCTTTTCTCTACTGAAGTTAATTGGTTCTATGGTGATAAAACTGTCCAGGGGTACGGCTTATGAAGACGTGACATTGCGGCAAACTAGCGTGACATTTCCGGGAAATGCAGTCGGGGTCGGTGTCACGCTTCCACCACTTGCAGCCCAGTCTGGAAAATTGTTCAGATCAAACATAGCAACACCATACGTGTTCACACAAATCACCAACACCGTGACAGCAAGGATATTCATTCCAAAACCAGCTTTTGCCTAAGAATAAAGAGCAAAAAATATTGGCTTAATACATCGCTTTTATACATTCCAATATATCCTGCGTCTTGAACAAAGATTATTGATTTATTTTGTTTATTCTTTGAAATGGCTCGCGGGACATTTGCTATCAAAACCGTTATCTTGTAAATCGTTCCCAACAAAAGAGACATCTAGAATTCGACTTAAAAAAAATAGTATATTCCCGGCATACTTTTATAATTTTTGACAGAAAAGGCAATTCCATATACCTTCGATAGAAATTTTAAACCCTTTCACATTCCTACAGTATGGATACTGCATCTCTTGTAAACTTTTTATTAACATTTTACTTAAAAAAACACCTTAAAATACTTCGATGAATTCGAGATATTTTCAAAGACCCCTTTAGAAACCTAAATGACCGTTTTCCTACCTTTTCCTTTACTCTCACTGTTTATACAGAATGAGGTTAATTTGTGCCAAACGTTAATACCTACCATGTCCTTAACTTTGAGATGTCCGCCGGCAAACACGATAGCATTTGGAGGTGTAGCAACAGGTAACATGAAGGCGAACGAGCACGAGATTGTAGCAGGAAGCATGAGATACCACGGGTGAACCTGAATCTCTTCTCCCTTAGGAAAAAAATTAATTAATTTAGCACGATTGTAAGATTGGTAACGGAGACGAAATTCATTCAGCTTGGTGTACATACTCCAGAGCTCTCAAGTCTCACGCATTGAGCGTGAGACTCACGCAAACAAATCCAATCTGACGCTCTCACGCTAAACCTAACATTTCTCACGCATTTAAGATTTCTGATTAAAACAGTTGATTTTAAGGTAGAAAGTTGCTGCTTAAAGTAAGTACCTACATGAACTATCTTTCTTGATATAATTTGTCCCTATTTCCTTTGTTCTCGCTTCGAGCTTTTAACAACAGTGTAAAATTCTCAGCTCGTGCTGAGCCATCGTTGCAATTAAAAAAAAAAATCTGGGATCTAAAAAGTCACTTTTAAAGGGTCATATTTAATTTCCACTCAGAATAAAGGAAAACGCGTCTTAGCTACTTAATTTTTTCAAACTTTTCTGGGACCTGCCCCCAGACTTCCCTAGCAAATCAACTTGAGAGCTCTGATACTCACCAGCGATGCCAGTATCGGCAGGAAGATGGTGGCGGTTGCTACATTGGAGGTGAACTCAGTGAATGTGGTGATCATAATACAAACACATATAACGATTGCATAACTTGGAATGGCGTCGAGCTGCGCCAACTGTGAGCCAACCCACTTGGACAGACCGGATACCTGGCCGGAGAATCAGAAACAAAGTATTTTCATGCCTTTCGCAGATTTTTGGCTGCTGTTTAATTTACTTTTCTTTGCAAGTTTGGTCTTATTTGCGCAAATACTAGAATATAGTCTTTGGTAGGCTTAAAATTTGATGACGTCAAAGGGAAAATAAGCCAATAAGAAGGTTTGGTGACGCTGCGTTGCTGGAAAAAAGGGCGGGAAAAGTGTGACGAATTAAATAGCTTTCTCTTTTTAACTTTTCTCGTCCACTCTTCATGCAGAAACCAAGTGCCCGAAATTGATAGTGACGATTGTTAAAGCATTTATTAACGATATTGCACAAGAATAGCAAGAAATTAAACCGGCAAGCTTTGGAAATGATTAACGTTTTGACTATATAAGTAAAGTTTGTAACATTCAGCAATCAGAAGAAACACGGAAAAAGTTTAGAGAAGTTTGACAAAAATGAAATAGCCCCTTAACTTGATTTCCCCGTGGTCGTGCGGAATGTCGCTGAAAAGATTTTTTTCGTTGCATGTAAGCCCACGCCTGTTTACAATTTTAAGTGTGAGGATTTCAAGTATAAAATACCGTATAAATTGCCATTATTATCAATATACGCGGCCAAATTGAAAATCGCCCTCTTGAAAACACGCGCTTTGCGGGCCGCAAATGACTCCAAGCGGGCCGTTATTGCATTAACGGCCCTGCAGCTGATTGGTTCTCGGTTCCTCATCCGATGAATATTAACCAATCAGGTCACGTTTAATGACGCGGGAAAACCATTTAGGTGCGAACAGCTTGCGTACAGCAAGTTTTAAAGTAAAAAAAGGTAACGAACAGTTTCACGCTGAGTGTTCGAAAAGAAAAATCAAAGCCTATTTGTTATGAATGGGACAAAATGCAGCTAAAAAATTCGGATGTAGAAGCAAAAGCACAAGGGGAAGATATAAAGAGAGCAACTTCTTGTTGTCTTACGAGAAACGAAACACAACAAAACAACGGTTCACTTCATTTTGTGCTTCTCGGGACGAGCTAAATTAGCTGAAGCATTGCGGGGATTTTACGCCGAGGCTCAACTGGAAAATGTAAGTTCGTAAATTATTATTATCCATTCATTTTCAGAGACACAGCAGCTCTTTTTAACTACACCTATACGATACATGGGCCTCAGTGTAGCATAGCACAAAATTTTCAACGCGAAGTACTTGCGTACCTGTATTATTGAACATGTAAAGCTCATTAAATGTGTTAGTTTAAGCTTATATCTGGATGTTCAGGGATGTCATTTGGCCTTGTATATTGATAATAATGATAATTAAATGACTTTTTGAGGGAATATTGTTTATTTGCTCCCTTGTAGTGTCATTTGCGACCCTTGCGCTTCGCGCTCGGGCCGCAAATGACACTACGCGGGCGCAAATAAACAATATTCCCTCAAAAAGTCATTTTATTGTCCTATTTACCTTACACGCTTCTGCCAAAGCAAATCCACTGCCAAGCAACATAACAAGGTGCCATGGGAACCTCTTTGACATCGTCTCGAATTGCAGAAGGCCGGGTGGTGGTTTGTTTACTGTGTAATAATAACAATCGGGACATATCGAGCTTTTAGAAACATTTGAAGAAGCTTCATTACACATGTCGCGTCTTGAACAAAATAGACTAAATTTTCCAAGACGTCAAACCATCCATTTCAATCGTCCCCAGTCTTTACTCACCCTTGTCTATTTTGATTGATTACTTTACATTAAAACGCTATGATTTTGAGATGGAAAATTCGGTTCAACGTACGAATTATGACTGTGGTATAATTGACTTATGACTGTGGTACAACTTTACTACGGCCGTGGTATGACTGTAATACGGCTAACTGAAGGTACGCATGCGTATCGCTGTGAAACAGCCTGCGGTATTACTGAGGTACGATTCGCGTTAGGTTCGATTCCGCCCGTGAAAAAGGATTTTACTAAATCCGAGCTCATCACCTGACCGTCAACATACCTGAACCATCAGGGGCAAAAATCCTCGGCATTCGTGAGGGGAAAACGAACAAGGAGAACGCAACAGTCATGGCCGCTGTAGCGTCCCGAACGTAACTGAAAAGTAAAACAACCGACCTTTTGAGTGAAACTTAAAAAGAACCAGAGTGAAAGACAAACTATATAATCATGAGTTGGTGTGATTCAGGATCAAAAGAAATCCCTTGGGACTATCGAGCACGGTATACAGAATCGCTCAGCACTCTGTTTTTATTGATCTCAACGCTTGCTCTAAGACGCAAGAAAATGTCAAAAGAGAATGGTGAGTAGGGTCTGAGCTAGTACGAAAAAAAAGCGAGCGCGCTTGGTCCGCACACTTAAGCTATCGGCGTGTCGTTTGCGCTAATCAACAAAATGGACACGGTGGTTAAATCTAGGGTCTTCTTTCGCCAAATACCCAAGAATCTTCAAAATGTGCCAACAACTGAAAATCTCGGCTGGCTAGTTTACCTGTGTAAAACTTACTTTTTCTCGAATATTATCGCCCATCCTTCCATAAATTTAGGTTCACGAAACAGCCATAGCAAAGCCAACAAGGCGAAATGACCAAGGACGGCTTTCTCGGCAAACCTGGAACACAACAGAACAAAATTATGAGCACCCTGAGTAGAAATAGGCGTTTCTGAACACCGAGATTAGTGTCTCTGATTGCTAAAAGACAATCACCAATCCGTGAAACTTGGCAGATCTCTGAAGTGCACGTCATTTGCCCGAAACTAACCCGTTCCAGGCTTTTCTTTGGTTTTGAGAAGCAGCGCAGAGAACGGGCAGTGCAAAAATAGTCGAGGACCTCAATGTCTGATTGAATAGGCCATTTCCGAGTTGCCCTTTGCCTCATTTTAAAAAGGAGTCCTCGTGCGAAACCATTCAAATGACTGATGAGTTTGATTTGCATGAAAATGGACGTGAAGGTGGAACACATTTGTCACAATGAATGGTTTCGCACATAGACTCGTTTTGACACAGAGGCAAAAGGTAACTCGGAAATGGCCTATTATTAAATGATTTGTAGGGAGATATCTATCGCGCAATTTGTTCTTTACCGTTATTTGAAACGTTACGCGACGAACTTAGTGGCAGGTGAAGTTTCGACTCTCAACCCTTTATGGCAGCTAACTCTCCAAATTTCAGCTCTTCTTAAGTTCGGTTGGCAGTTGATTTACTTCAAAATTTCTTTACAAGGTTTTGCTTTTGTTTACTAAAGCATATTAAGACTAACGCAGAATGAAAAGTTGATTGAGGGTTAAATTTCTTCTGTATAAAAGTGTTTTTTGTGGAGCTTGAGTTAGTCGACATCAAAACTGTAGGACAGA